>JADBJO010003798.1:52500-65000 GCA_016801955.1 Conus betulinus
TTCGATCCCTGGTTTATCTTATTTACATACTTCATCGCTTCATGGTCAATTATTATCTGTGTGTTTCCCTTTGTATTCATTTCGTAGTTTTACATATGTATGTATGGCAGAGAGAGAGGGGGGGGAGAGAGAAAAGAAGAAGAAGAAGAAGAAGAGAGTGAGTGAGAGAGAGAGAAAGAGAGAGAGAGAGAGAGAGACAGAGACAGAGAGAGAGAAAGAAAGAGAGAGACATTGAAGACTGTTATTACGATCATTTACATTTGTTGTTACCATAGGGAATCAAATGATTCATTTGCAAGTGTGTTTTTTCCCGCATCCTTTTGGGAATAACTTTGTTTATGCATGAAAACGACCCACTTCCTTGGAAATGCATCGGTGGATAAATCTGTTTGCTTGAAAATGCACCAGTGGATAAATCTGTTTGTGGTCTGGAAATGCATCGGTAGATAAATCTCTCTGTCTGGAAATGCATCGGTGGATAAGTCTGTTTGCCTGGAAAATGCATCGGTGGATAAATCTGTTTGTCTGGAAATGCATCAGTAGATAAATCGGTTTGCCTGAAATACATCAGTGGACACATCTGTTTGCCTGGAAATGCATGAGTAGATAAATCTGTTTGCCTGGAAATGCATCAGTGGATAAATCTTTTTGCCTTGAAATGCATCAGTGGATAAATCTGTTTGCCTGGAAATGCATGAGTGGATAAATCTGTTTGCCTTGAAATGCACCAGTGGATAAATCTGTTTGCCTGGAAATGCATCGTTGGAAAAATATGTTTGAGGAGCAGCCTTCATTCCACCCTTCCCCCACATTTCCTTCTTTCTCTCTCTCTTGATAGACAGTCAATCAGTCGGACAGACAGACAGAGAGGTAGGTAGATAGATAGATCGATCGATCGGTAGATAGATAGACAATCGTGGTCTTTGCTATGTTTGTTATGTTATTTATTTTGCTTTCTTTGTTGCCACTTTCTTTTACGGTCCTACTTTTTTCTTTGACAAGAACAGAGTTAATCTGCACCGGACAGATTAGAAGTCTAAGCATAGCTTATAATGTTTATCTTTGTGTTATGAAGTTTGTAATCTGAAATCTCTCTCTCTCTCTCTCTCTCTCTCTCTCTCTCTCTCTCCTCTCTCTCTCTCTCTCTCTCCATGTACAATGACAATGATAGCTCGAACTCATCCATTGTAGAGATTTCACAGACCAATTGATGGGCAGTGTGTAGACCTACACATTTATTCTTTGTCACACTGAAAAGATCAGTCATCAGATTATGATTAACATTTTATCAATGAATATGCTGCACAGAAATTAGGATTGAGAACTAGTTAACTAGAGAAAGGAATAACACATAAGAAGGAAACTACAAGAACGTCAAGTAGCTGAATAGCTAAGATGGAGCAGATGTCTGACCTGTGCATTAATCTGTCGTGCCATAACTATAGGTGTGTGTCTGTGTGTCTGCGTGCGTGCGTGCGTGCGTACGCGCGCGCGGGAGGAGGCGCTTGCATGCGTGCGTACATATGCACTTGTGCACGTGCAGTTATGAGTACAGTATACGTGTGGAGATATGAGTAATGGCAGCTTAGATAATAATGAACACACACACACACACACACACACACACACACACACACACACACACACACACATACACACACCTTTTTAGGACATGCTTATCAATTGCATGAGGTTTGCCTCTTACTCTTTTTTTTGGTCTGATTTTGATGTTGCTGTAACAATAACCTTTCGTGAATATTCAGCCCAGTTCTGAAGAATTTCACTTTGATCTAATGTTTATAATAATTCAGTAAAGCTGGCAACTCCACATACATAGAGAATATTACTGTTACTGTCTGTCTTTGTGTCTTTATATTTCTGTCTCGCATTGTCTCTCTCTCTCTCTCTCTCTCTCTCTCTCTCTCTCTCTCTCTCCTCTCTCTCTCTCTCTCTCTCTCTCTTTTCCTCTAATTTTCATCTAATTCTATAATTCTAAAAAAAAGTCAAATTCAAATGTCAATAATGCCCCTTCAATTCACAATTCTACACACCCCCCCCCCCCCCCCCCCCCCCCCCCCCCTCCCCCCCTCACCATGAACAAAGACTCAGTGGGGAAAAAAAAACGAAAAAATGTAAGAGCGTGATGACAAACAAAAAGGAACACACCACACACACACACACAAAAAGAAAAATGGCTTACACGAGCTAAAAAAGGAAAAACTAAAAGGAATAAGCGAACGTGTGAACGAATTGACCACCGAGGTTTCAAACTCACTTTCCGTTTCCGGGGTTTCTACCAAACAGACAAAAATTCACCACCATTACCCAACCCTAACACAAACAAAAACAAACGAAAAGCGAACAAACGGTAAGCAGGAAAAAAAAAGCAAAAAAAAAAAAAAAAAAGGTAAGGATAAATCAAGGAACAAAACTAGAAGAGAGAGAGAGAGCGAGAGAGAGAGAGAGAGAGAGACGAGAGAGAGGGGAGGGGGGGGGAGGGGGGGGGGAGGGGGGGGGAGAAGAAAGAACAAGTTAAAACATGAAACAGAAAGGGAAAGAAAGAAAGAAAAAATAGTAAATGCGAAACATACAGGGTGAAGTGGAAGAGACGTCTAAAAGAAAAAATTAAAAAAGAAAGGAATCGGTTGAGGAACAGGAAGATAGTAAACAACAAAGTACAAACGATCGTGATGAAAAAGGCAAGCGAGCGAACAAACAAATGAACAAACGAAAACCCCTAAAAACAAAAACAAACAAAAACAAAACAAAAAAAAAAGCCCAGGAGAGAAAAGGATTAAGAATGAAGTAAAAAAAAAAAAAAAAAAAAAAAAAAAAGAGAACAATTAACACAATCTTATCAAACGCTTTTCCTCCCAATTTAATCGATGCCTGCGTTGATGGCTCTCTGTGAAAACGCCTCTCGCCGTTTATTTAGATGAGCAGACAGGAATCGTGAAAGGGGCGAGAGCGAGAGTGGTATTGGGGAAATGGGGATGAGAGAAGAAATGTGGGGTGAGAGGGGGGAGCAGGGGGTGGATGGGGGGAAGAGGAGCAGGGGGGCGGTGTTTGAAAAGGAAGGAGGGAGAGACTTTAATGCAGCTTCCCTGCCCTTTTGAGAACGGGAACCTGTCTATCGAAGGGTCACAATGACCCTCCGACACAGCGACTGTGGATGACGTAAAGCAGTTCACACACGGAAGTAGTGTCTGTCTCCAACAGCGTCAGGGGTTTAGAAAATGGCCCTTTGAGAGTTACCTGGGATTAGAGTCTTTAGAAACCCCTCCCCCCCTCTCTCTCCTCTGTCTCTCTCTGTCTGTCTCTCTCCCTCTCTCTCTCTCTCTCTGTCTGTCTGTGTCTGTCTGTCTGTCTGTCTGACTATCTGTCTGTCTGCTGTCTGTCTCTCTCTCTTCTATCTCTGTCAAGTCTCTGAAAAAATAGATAGGTCTCTGTGTTTCTCTCATACCTCTCTCTCTAACGGCAAGAATGAAAAAATAGATCTCTAAACCATGTAATATAAAGATCTCTCTCTCCTCTCTCTCTCTCTCTCTCTCTCTCTCTCTCTCTCTCTCTCTCTCTCTCTCTCTCTAAATACCTGCATTTGATTTTTGCGAAAGTTATATAATCCCCTAGAGTGCCCCAGAACAGATGTTCCCGTCATCGTTGCAACAATGATTTTCTAAGCCGTTTATCAATTATCCCAGTTTGCACCAATGGGACAGCTTGGTATAGTAGCTTGAATTATTCACGAGTTTGTCACGTAGTATTGCCACAAGGAAGCCTGGACGTCCACTTGGAATGTAAGTACTCCACCCCCCCCCCCTCCGTCCTCCACCTTCCCCCTCTCTAAACTCACCAATCAGCTCACTGACCTTGCCTTGCCAATGGCGCGTCACGTGTCATGCAGAATGCTCGACTTACTGATGGTAGTTAAGTGATCAGCCATTATTTTCCTGCGAGTATTTCTCTCTAAGCAGGGTTAGGGAGAGGTAGATAGGTACGTTGGGCATGAAAAAAAAACTATTTATTTCGGCTTCACGGTGCAAAATATTGGTAAACTGCAAAATAGATATTGCAAAACCATTTATTACCTTGGGAAAAATACGGTAGAGGGGGAGGGGGAGGGGTCTGTTTTCTCTTTTTCTTTTTGCTCAAACCGCCAACAAAAGAAATAACCACTTTTCCAAGAACAGGACGGTCGTCGTGTGATTCATAATTTTACTGTCAGCATATTTTCGTATCTAGATCCGTTCAGTCTAAATGTAATCCACGAAGCCCTGCTGCAACACTATAGACGCACTTGAAGCATACTCAAGTGCTGCTTTGTAGTAGTCGTGAGGACGTATTTCAGGGTTTGGGACGAAGGTGATGTGGGAGCACAGGAAAGGTGAAAAAAGAAACATATGAAAGAGTCCCTGGTCTGTCTTTAAGCGGACTACCTGTCTTCATTTTACTCACCATTCAGTTCTGACGGTTGAAGGTGACTTCAGCGATTCCATAAGAACCCTGCCAGAATATCTCTATAGGGACACGTTCTGTCATGGCGAACAAGCCTAGAAGGCGTGTCATCATGCCCATGCGCTCTGATTGGGCGCTGCTCTGTAATTCACAAAAATATCGTTTTCATTAAATCGTGTGATTGTTCACAATGAGCGATGCATTTGCAGCTGAAAAGCCACCAAAAGAAAACCACCACTGAATATTTCAGAGATTGTGTGAGCTGACATTAATGGGTTAAATATGTGGGAATGAAAAAACAGTCGCCTATGCAAAAATCCACCAATGTTGGACCTCGGAGATCATGCGAGGCGACGAGGAGAGAGAGAGAGAGAGAGAGAGAGAGAGAGAGAGAGAGAGAGAGAGAGAGAGAGAGAGAGAGAGAGAGAGAGAGATGTGATACGTAGAGAGAGAGGGTTAAACGGGCGCGAATTTATGGCGTTGGGACATGCAACTGGGATAGAGTTAGGATATATGTAAAAGACGGACTACACAGAGTTTGATTTATACAACTGGGATACACAAACCTATGAAGAGTAAAACTTGGACATGTAGAGCCGGGATATACATACTTTCGATGCCTCCAGGTAATAGGACGCATAAATACTTGGACATGTAGAGCCGGGATATACATATTTCGATGCCTCCAGGTAATAGGACGCATAATTTCATCATCTAAGAATAGAGTCCGATTTCGCATAGAGTCAGATTCTTCAGAGCTGGGGTGGTACAACGATGGGCTGCATACAGCTGGAATTTGAAGGGCTTGAGAACATAGGAATTTGTGATGCAGAGCTAGAAGACGTAGAGGTGAAGTGTATAAAGCAAGGATACGCGTAGCTCTGGGGTCGATGGAACTTAATCACATCAAGCTGGCTTACATATAATCAGCAAATACAAAAAACTAGAACACACTATGCAGCAATACACAGAACTGAGAATCACAGGCAGACCCCTTTGTCAACGTGCTCTCTCTCTGTCTCTGTCTCTGTCTCTCTCTCTCTCTCTCTCTCTCTCTCTCTCTCTCTCTCTCTCTCTCTCTCTCTCTCTCTCTCGCTGGCTCTTGCTCGCTCGCTTGCTTGATCGTGCTCTCCCTTTCTTGCGCGTATATTGACACAAACATCCGTTCACTTAAAAAAAAATGACCAAGGTTTAGCTTTGATGATACAGGGGGCTCCTGGTATTCAGGAAACACTTCCAAATGTTAAGGAAAAAACACAAAATGTCCCTGGATCCTGAAATGAAGTGGTGAAGGAGGTGGTACGGAGGGGAGGGGGGGGGGGGGGGGGGGAGGAGGGGAGGGGGCGTGGGTCAATGAAAAGAGGCTGCACAGGAGGAAGCAGAAGGAGGGAAGGTTCTTTTCATTTCTTTCTTTCTTTTCTTTCTGTTCTCTTCATCTCACTGCTGTTGCTACATTTTCTCCAATAGACCAAGGCCCACAACTCTGATGCACTTGCACACGTCGTTTGCGTTACGTCCCTGTCAGATCTACTTCCGTCCACAATTTCCTGCGTGGGGTAAGAGGCGTTTTTTTTTAATTTACGACAAAACATTCAAAAAACAACCCCAAAAACGAAGGATTCGCCGAGTGACCGCTAATGGACGCTTGAAGTGAATGTTGTAGACGTGTTTAAGGAATCCTATCGGTCCACTGTGCGACGCTGTCCACTCTGCAGAGCTGGTTCTTTTAGAGCGATAGAGATGACCGGCATACGTCTAAAAATTGTATGATGATAATGAGCACGGTGATGCTGACGACGACAGTGATAACGTTCGTGCTGCTGCTGCTGCTGCTGCTGCTGCTGCTGCTGCTGAAGACGATGATAACAACGACGACGACGACGACAGCGGCGATTATGAAGAAGAAGAAGAAGAAGAAGAAGAAGAAGAAGCAAGAAACAACAATGACTGTTCTTCCGCTGCCTTTAACCATCACTGAACTGAAGAAGATGCCGGTTTGCCCGGCTATGTTCAGGTCATTGTGTATCTAGTTCTTACTGTTAATTGAGGATGATCTATCAAAAATGGGCTGAGTTTCATTCTTTTCCTACATTATAAGATAAGAAAGAATGTTTTCTCGTTCGTTCTTCTCTCTCTCTCTCTCTCTCTCTCTCTCTCTCTCTCCATGCATACACACACACGGACACACACACACAACGGGCACACACACACACAGACACACACAGACACAGACACACACACACACACACACACACACACACACACACACACACACACACACACACACACACACACACACACATCTCTCTCTCTCTCTCTCTCTCTCTCTCTCTCTCTATATATATATATATATATATATATAGTAGTGGGGGGAAACAACTTCAGCCTAACAATTCTTCCTTCATTACATTAATGACTTGGCAAAGACTTAAATAAAAAAAAAGGGGGGGTGGGGGGTGGAAGGGAGGGAGAAAAAGAAAATGAGAACATAAAAATCAGGATACGTATTCTAAACGTTACATTTTTCACTCGCACAATATGGGAAATATCGTAATCCTTCCCGAAGACAGGTCAGTCCGTATTGCCTGCTCCTAGGCCTTTCGTCCACTGGATCAGACTCGTCAGGGAGGCACGGCTGATTGTGTCTGTGCTCCCTGGCATCAAATGGCGATACACCACAGTCTGTAATCCTGAGGGGTTCTCGCCACCAAAGATTCAAAAAAGAATCTAACAGAATCCCAAAGCAGCCAGCAAAGGGTAAAAAAAGTGGAACAAAAAGAGAGTGTGGTAAGGAAATAAGCTGCTGAAAAACTACAATCATTACATGAGCGGGATAAAATGTAGGGGAAATTTGACGTTCACCATGACTATCATTTCCGGGCTTTCGCCGAATGGCGTGATCAGGCTGACAGTGGACTTGAAAAAGAACAGAGGAAAATAATGAAAAGACTCCACAGTAGAAGGAGTTTCACACATTTGTAGAATGCTATCCCAAAAACCCTCTCCATTCCACCCCCCACCCCCACCTATTGCATCTGATAGTTTGAAAGCAGAAAATGCTTTAGAATTGTCGATGGACGCATGCGTGGCGGCAACAGCTGCTGTGATAACGACTTCTCTCAAAAAAAATAAATAAATCAAAAGATCAAGAGAAACCTCCCACCTATCCTCCACACTACCCCTCACCCTCACTTGCACATTTCCCTCCTATCCTTGCCTCCCATAATGAGTCCCTCTCTTTCGTCCTAACTACTCGTCTTGCACCCATACCCACACCCCCCCTTTGCCCGAATATTTGGCACAACTTTTATTTTACTTCAGAGATGTTTCATCGTGAGCACCGGGTACCTTCACTGCCCAATTTCCTTTTTTCTTTATGGCTGTCAGAGTCTGCACTTTGAAGAGTGAGAGAGAGAGAGAGTGAGAGAGAGAGAGAGAGACAGAGAGAGAGAGACTGACAGACAGACAGACAAAGGTACGAAATTGTGGGTGAGAGAGAAGGAGAGAGAGAGAGAGAAAGAAGAGAGAAAGAAGAAAGAGAAAGAGGTATGAAATTGTGGGTGAGAGAGAGAGAGAGAGAGAGAGAGAGAGAGAGAGAGACAGACAGAGAAAAGAGAGAGAGAGACAGACAGACAGAGAAAGAGAGAGAGAGGGGGGGAGACAGACAGACGGACAGAGAGAGAAAAAAGAGAGAGAGAAAGAAGAAGAGGCATGAAATTGTGGATAAGAGAGAGAGACAGAGAGAGAGAGAGAGAGAGAGAGAGAGAGAGAGAGAGAGAGAGAGAGAGAGAGAGAGAGAGAGGGTGGGGCTGATTAGGAGATTGATTTCCCCGAAGACTCTAATCCTGAGTAGCTCTCAAAGGGCCATGTTCCCACAACCTTAATGCTGCTGGAGACAGACACAACTTCCGTGTGTGAACTGCTTTACGTCATCCACAGTTGCTGTGTCTGAGGGTCATTGCGACCCTTCGATAAACATGTCTATAGAGGGCAAAACAGTGGTATAAAATTCTGCCCCCCCCCCCCCCCCCAATCTGCCCTCCCCCACCCCACCCCCCCGCCCCCGCCCCTCCTCCTATCCAAACACTACTCTACTGCCCTTCTTCCTCCATCCGCCGAACCTCACTAACCCCAGAATTGCTTTTCCCCAAACCCTCTCCCCTCCACTCTCGCTCCCATCCCTTTCAAAATCCCCGTCTGCTCATCTTCATAAAACGGTGTTGGGCGTTTTCACAGAGAGCCTTCAGTGTACGGATCGATTAAATTGGGAACAAAGGCATTGACAAGATTGTGTTACGTTGCTCTCTCTCTCTCTCTCTCTCCTCTCTCTCTCTCTCTCTCTCTCTCTCTCTCTCTCTCTCTCTCTCTCTCTCTCTCTCCCTTTTTTTCTATTTTCCTCGTCACCTCTCCTATCCTTTTCTTTAATTCTCGTTTTTGTTTGTTGGCTCTTTTGCCTTTTTTTCCCCCATTACGATCGCTTGTATTTTGGTTCTTTGCTGTCCTTTTTATTTTCGTGGTCGGAGTTTGTTTCTGTCTTGTTGTTTCTCTTTTCTTCCCCATTTCTATCCGTTGTTTATTTTCTGTTTAACTTTCCTTTGCATTCCTCTTGTTGTTGTTGTTTTCCCCAACTGTTAAAAAAAATTCCTCTGCAATCTCTTTCTCTTTACAGTGTCTGTTTTTCATTCACGATCCCTTTCTGAACCTTTCTTTTGGTGTCTTTCTTTCTTTTCTTTTTTTATTTTTAAAATATGTTTTTAGCCTTTCTTTTCCTCACGTCTAGTCTTGTCTATGGATTTTGTGTTTGCATTCTCTTTCTTCATTTTTTTTTGTATGCTTACTATTTGCTTGCTCTTTGTTTTTGTTCATGTTGGATTTGTTAGTGGTGGTGATGTTTGTATGTTTTTCATTTAGACACCCTGATCATTATGAAACCTCGGCAGAAAATTGGTTTACTTTTTGTACTCTTTGGTGCATTCCTTCTTTTTCTTTTTTTTTTTTTTTAGTTTTGTAGTTTGTGTGTGTGTGTGTGTGTGTGTGTGTGTGTGTGTGTGTGTGTGTGTGTGTGTGTGTGTGTGTGTGTGTACTCGCGCACACATGTGTATGTACAAGTATGTCTTATGGTGTGATTACCTTTTTGTTTCCATGATCAACTATCATCTTCTAAACTGCCATTTAACTCATTTCTCCGCATGTATAACCGCATATATATACGCAAACGCGCACGCATGCACGCACACACGCATGCGCACGCACACATACTAAAACACCTGCCCTCTCTCTCTCTTGCACATATAATCACACACACACAGAAACACACACACACGCATACATGTATGCACACGCACATGCACACACACACACACACACACACACACACACACACACACACACACACACTCACACACACACACACACAAACACACACGCAAAACACACACGCAAAAACACACACACACACACACACACACACACACACACACACACACACACACCTATAGCTGTAGGACAACGAGTACCGGCACGGATCAGACATCCGCTCATTTTTGTCTGTTAGACCCTCTTCTCGTTTCATTCTTACTCCTTATTCATTTCTCATGTTTTCTTCATGTGATTCCAGTTCAAAATGGCCCCCATTGCTTAGCAGGCGTGTTGTAGCGTGTATAAACGTGGCCCGCTATACCTTCTCGATCAAACTGTGACTGAAACTTTGTTTCAATATTCTTCTTTGTTTTTATCCCATCTTTGTTTCCGTCCCTTTGTGTGTCTGTCTGTTTATTGAAAAAAAATCACATGACAGTATTGAGAATCACATGATATATTGTTAAAGTGGGTATCATCTGATTTTTCAGTGGTGTTTACACAGGAATGAATAGATTTGGGTGTGATTTATGAAGTAATGAAAATTGATGAACTGTTCCGCTTATTTGTGTAAGATTTCGTACGAATTACACATACAGAGTAATTTTTCTTCGAAGTGGATAAACAAAAATGAGATATGTCTTTATCATCAAAGGTACATGGGTCAAAGGATTCTTTGTTATATGAAAAAAAATCTTATAACTGAAAATGGTTTTGAATTTGTAGAGAATTCTCATATTTTTCACTGTAAGTCTAATCTGTAAATCGCCATATAACTTAATTCCAACAAAACAGATGAGAACAAATGAAGCAATGCACTTGTAAATAGAAACTAGTGTTCGCTAGCTATATACTGGCGTTAGTTAGTTAGAATCAAATGTAGCTGCCATGACCTTGAACTTAAAATGAGCAGATATTGAGCATTTTCAACGGAAACATGGCACACACATTCTCGTGATTTTAGTGAATTCGTTGATGAGTTCCACTTTATTTCTTTTTTTTTAATTGTCCATATTGTTTTGAAATTCAGAACAACATTGTACCCCCTCCCCCTCCTCCCAGTTTTTTTGGTGCGTATTTGGTATGGATATATTTATTGTGCCTTATTTGGGTGCAACCAAATCTGTTGTGTAAACAGTAGCTGTGCAATTGATATCTAGAAAATGATCTAAACATATCCCTGTATCACCTGGTTTTCATTAATATTTCGTGGGGGATTTTCTCGACAGGTTGCCTTGTGCTAATATTTGCTGAAATGAAAATTTTGTTGTCAAGTCGCGCTCCAGCAAGGGGGTAAATGGAATGACTATTTTGAAGGTTGAACCAGATCCTGTGATTCCGACGTGTCTGGTTGTTGTCTACGTTATGGTTAAGTCTTCCTTCACAATTCACATTTTTTGCCATCTGTTTTTTTTGTTTTTACCTTTTTGTTGCATTTCGAATACCAAATAAGAACAGCCCGTAGTTTGACAAGATTGCCATATTTCAATTCATTTCCGGGTACTAAAATCATACATTTCTTGTGTGTGTGTGTGTGTGTGTGTGTGTGTGTGTGTGTGTGTGGGTGTGTGTGTGTGTCTGTCTGTGTGTGTGTGTGTGTGTCTCTCTCTCTCTCTTCTTCTTCTTCTTCTTCTTTTTCTCTTCTTCTTCTTCTTCCTCCTCCTCCTCCTCCTCCTCCTTCTCTCTCTTCTTCTTCTTCTTCTTCTTTCTTTACATTTTCTCTCTTTTTTCCCCCCTATTTCTTTTCCTCTGTTCTCGTTCATTCTTGTCAATTTTCTCCCCACCTGGCTTTGCCTCTTTCTCTGTGTGTCTGTTTGTCTCTCTGTCTGTCTGTCTGTCCATCTTTCTTCCGTCCCATTTTTTTCAGGTTACCTAGCTTTCCCTCTCTATTCATCTTCCTCTGTTTCCATACACCCATCGTGTTCTCCTTCTGAGGCTTCTAGTTTTTTTCTTTCTGTGAATTTCCTATTACAGTTCTATTTCTCCACGTCCGAGTCCTATCGATTCCTTTGGGATTTCTTGAAGAGAAGATAAGAGAAAGAAAGCGATCGAGCAAAAAAGCAGTCCCGTCGCTTTGATAGGAATATTTGAATTTAATCCAGCCTGAGGGCAATGCGTGCGTGCGCGCGTTTGTGTGTGTGTGGTGTGTGTGTGTGTGTGTGTGTGTGTGTGTGTGTGTGTGTGTGTGTGTGTGTGTGTGTGTGTGTGTGTGCGCGCGCGCGCGCGCGCGCGCGTGTGTGTGTAAGTGTGTGTGTGTGTGTGTGTGTGTGTGTGACAAAGAAAGCAAATTCAAGTTGACAGTTGTTTAAGAATATAATCAACGTCACCAATACCAAGACATACGTCATAGATCTGCATCTCATTGCAGATGATGAAGGATGGGGACTTTTGAATCAATAACAATCCAATGTAATATTGTTGACTGAAAGTATTGTCATTACCACCACACCACCACCACCACCACCACCACCACCACCTCGACATCAATTCTCCTCCTCCTTTTCCCTCCTCCTCCTCCTCCTCCTCATCATCATCACAGCCGTCACATCTCTGCCATTACCACCAAGATCAACACACTAGATGTCATCAGATGGAGGTATGTTGGGGGGGGGGGGGGGGGGGGGGGGGGGGGGGGGGGGGAGGGGGGATAACACAGAAAATGTTTCAGAGTTATGGGCCTTGTTCAA
>JADBJO010003798.1:75000-77500 GCA_016801955.1 Conus betulinus
ATCTGTCTCTGTCTGTCTGTCTCTGTCAGTCTGTTCTGTCTGTCTGTCTGTCTGTTCTGTCTGTCTGTCTGCCTGTCTGTCTGTCTCTCTCTCTCTCTCTCTCTCTCTCTCTCTCTCTCTCTCTCTCTCTCTCTCTCGTCTAAGCTACGTTGCTGCCGTCTTCTGTTCATGTACGAGACTGTCTATTACGTGGATTTCTTTCTTTTCTTTTTTCTCTTTTTTTATCCTTGATAAGCACATAGAGATATCGAGTTTTGAAAAATGATAATGAACTATATCAAACATCAAAGACTGTATACTTGCCGTTTCACACGACATCACGATGTCATGTGACGATAGGTCTTACTTGTTTAAATTTTTTTTCATAAAGACACAATAGAGATATCAGAGTTTTGGAAAAGTGATAATTCAAACTATATTCAAACATCAAATCCTTATCGTCCTTCTGCCGTAGCCTTCCATGAAACATCACGATTGTCAAGAAACCCACACTATAGAAACTTCGTCACACGAGTCACGATGTCATGTGACGATAGGTCTTGGAGGCTGAGTGTTTGGAGGCTGTTTCTTCTACGGCACATCACGCTTAAAGACAAAAACAAACAAACAAAACAAAAAAGTTCTCATCGTCCATTAGCCGTAGGGACAGTAGAGTGTCGCAGGTTCACAATCTCAAGGGCAGGGCATGATGGAAGACGAAGCCCATCCTTCTCGTCCTTCTGCCTGTAGCCTTCCATGAAATGCATCGGGTACCCATTGAAATCGAAACGAAGAGAACCCACACTAAAGAACTTGCCTTTCAGCCGCTGCAATGCACCAGCGACTGTTGTATTGGATTCGTGCACAAAACCAGTTCTCAGTGAGACGCTTGGAGCTGTTTTTTTTTCCTTTTTTAAATTTTTTTATTTTTTTTTTTTTTTTTTAATTTTCGATACCTCACCCTGGCAACTGAGAAGTGATGGACTTTATCTCGTCAGTAATCTGACACAAGGTCCAGTTCTCGTCTGCTGTTTGACTGTCGAGCAGAGTGTAGGTCAATTGTCCAGCAGCAGCAGGGGGGGGGGGGGGGGGGGGGGGGGGGGGGGGGGGGGGCTCACAAAAAAGAAATGCCAAAAATGTATTTCAGCAAGGTATCGCAGTCGTGAAATGACTTCACGTGCCAAACAGCTTCGAAACCATTCCCTTTCCCCAAACGTTTGTTTAGCGGTAACACAGGAAACAACGTGCGGCACGCTAATTTCGACTTGTCTTGTTAACATCCATGTCACATTGTCCACCAAACAGAACAAGAAGTGCATGCAAGAGAAAATCTTCGAAGGGAGGAATAGAAAGATGATATTCAATTTGAAAAGTCCAACAAGTGTCCGAGGCAGGCTCTGTGGTGCAAGTGTACGAGGCAGGCTCTGTGGTACAAGTCTATGAGGCAGGCGCCTTGGTGCAAGTGTACGAGGCAGGCTGTGTGATCCAAGTATACGAGACAGGCTCTGTGGTGCAAGTGTTCGAGGCAGGCTCTGTGGTGCAAGTGTACGAGGCAGGCTCTGTGGTTCAAGTGTACGAGACAGGTTCTGTGGTCCAAGTGTACGATGCAAGCTCTGTGGTACAAGTGCAAATATGAGGCAGGCGACTTGGTGCAAGTGTACGAGGCAGGGTCTGTGGTGCAAGCGTACGTGGCAGGCTCTGTGGTGCAAGTGTACGAGGCAGGATCTGTGTGTGCAAGTGTACGAGGCAGCAGGCTCTGTGTTGCCAGTCTATGAGGCAGGCTGTGTGTGGTGCAAATGTACGAGGCAGGCTGTGTGGTGCAAGTGTACGAGGCAGGCTGTGTGGTGCACGAGGCAGGCTGCTGTGGTGCAAGTGTACGAGGCAGGCTCTGCGGTGCAAGTGTACGACGAGGTAGGCTCTGCGGTCAAATCGCAAAGACGTTCACAGAACTGGACCCACTACAGACCCCGAAGTAATATTTGATAAGATAGAGCAGAGACACGGATCTTTAAAAAATATTTCAAAGTGAGGTGATTGCAGTCGGACACTGAAACAAATATTGAAGGAATTTGAAGTAAATCCGCCAGTTAACAGGGACAAAAAATCACAAGACAAAACACGACGCGTTTCGACCTGCTAGTCTTCTTCAGGCAAGAGACACAACATTCAGGACAATGAAAACGAAGAACGAGCAGTCTCTTATCCTTCTTAAATTCGGCGCAAGAGGGGCTTTGGACAAAAGGACAAAGTTTTAAATACTCTGTGTTCTAATTCAGCTGTTTTCCTTTTAAATCCACAACAGCTTCCTTACGAAGAAGATACATTTTGCCTTACTAGACAAACAAAAAAAAAAAAAAAAAAAAAAATCAAAACGGAAATCATTTCTAATTATGTTTAGCCGCCATTTTGTTCCCATGCTCCAAACATAGTAAATTCAAGTGACTGGTCACACAGAAGATGCAGTCTATTTCACTGTCCAACATTGAGGGACGTTTCAGTTGATCAATTCTCAAACCAGCCC
>JADBJO010003798.1:85000-97500 GCA_016801955.1 Conus betulinus
CCTAGTATAAGTAATGCAATCTTCGGGACTCACAGCAGGATAAAGGTAACTTTCTGTGCGTGAATGCTCTCCAGAACGGAATCATTAGTTAACTGAATTGAATCAGCCTCGCACGAAAACATGGTATTCTGCCAGCGCTGTGAATGTGAGTGGGACTATGACTCACGCCCATTTACTGGATCAGCCAATTACAATAGACTATGACTCACGCCCATTTACTGGATCAGCCAATTACAATAGATATGACTCACGTCCATTTACTGGATCAGCCAATTGCAATAGACTATGACTCACGCCCATTTACTGGATCAGCCAATTACAATCGACTATGACTCACGCCCATTTACTGGATCAGCGAATTGCAATAGACTATGACTCACGCCCATTTGCTGGACCAGCCAATCACACGCGTGCGCGTAGGGTCACCTCCCACACGCCTTCCTAACTCCTCCCCTCCAGCCTATTTCATTTCATGCTGAGTTGTGCACGTAACAGTTAGGAGATTGGATTGAGGGGAGGGGGGGGGGGGGGGGGGGGGGGGGGGGAGTAATTGTGGGGGAAAAGGGGGGGGGGGGGCTGCCTACCACTTTCTAATCTCCTCTCTCTCTCTCTCTCTCTCTCTCTCCTCTCTGCTCTCTCTCTCTCTCTCTCTTCGCGGTCCAGAAAATGGCGGAAAAAGGGGGCGGTGGGGGAGGGACGGGGGAGGAATGAGTTTAGCCCTTCCATATACGTTGCACAAAAAGCAGCTGTCGTATCCAATCCCACTCCGAACTATAAGGCAGTTTGCAAAAAAGCGACTTTGCTACGTAGTGGACACTGTCAAAGTCTGCATATCTTTAAACAAAAAAAAATCGTTCCTACTTTTTATTCTATCCTAGCCAGTATAACAGCCAATCCGCGGACGTCTCTTCGTCACGTGAGTTGGCAGAAGCAAACATGTCAAAGGAAACGGAAATGACCCACTGTGGTGGGAGCTAAAAAACGACTGTTGTGTCTTCTTCTTGTGTTAAGGTCCAGCGTGAATTGTTGGTCATTCAAGAACCCATTAAAAAAAAAAACAAAAACAGAGTTCACCTTTAACCCTGAATCCTGGCTGCGAGAATGTTTTTTCCCATTGTCGGTTTTCCGCTCCTGCTGGGGTACTGAGGGTGCAGACTGAAGGGTGGGTCAGTGTGTTGTTCAGGCTGTGTGTGCTCCTATCATGTGCTGAGTGTCGCGAGGCGTGGGTGGCACGGCTTCTGGTGACAGGCCCTGGCAATGATTCCATTTCTGTCATCGCTTTCTTTCTGGGTGTCAAAGCCCAGGCTCTTTTTTGCCTACATCATGTTCGATAGCGCTGTATTGCAAGAGCCTTGTTAGCCTTTCAGGTTAGCTGTTGGTCTGCTGTGCCACAGTGATAGTCGCGTTGCTAGAACGAATTATTTATAAATGCAGTTGTTCATTTTAAGGTCAACCGCGTGCTGTTATTTTGATATCTTATTGTAAACAATCAAAATTTGCTTCTCCATCTTAATCCGTGCCTTGTTTCTTTATTTTATTTTTTGTATGCATCCTATCCGTTAGCATTGTCTGCAGCAATGACGTTTGTCTAAAACTGACGTCATGTTTACGCGGCGCCAGCATTTTCATTTGTCAGAGTTAAAACTGGGAGCAACCATTTTGCTAGGAGAAGATAACTCTCACGAGACTTGCCCCGTAAGGAACTAGCCGACAAGCAAATTCAGGCACTATATTATCGTGTTCGGCAAATGGCTATCGGTAGATTAGAACAGTCAGCGGATAATTTTCTATCACAGTTTCAAAACGGAGTGACTGAGGCGGAAAATGAAGCAAAATTTAGAAAGAGCGGGGGTTAGTTACCGCCAAGGACAAAGTACAGGACAAGACACATTGCATTTCGACCTCTTGGGTCTTCTTCAGGCAACAACAAATAACATTTAGGACAGTGAAAACGAAGAACAAGAAACCACTTACCTCCTCATATTCGCACATGATCAACCAAAAAAAAAAAAAAAAAATTTATGAGAAAATAAGTGGTTTCTCCTCCTTCGATTTCACTGTCCTAAATGTCATTAAAATTTTTCTTTTTGCCTGAAGAAGACCCGAGAGGTCGAAATGCAATGTGTCTTGACCTGTACTTGTTTGTCTATGTCCTTGGCGGTAACTAAACCCCCTCTCTTTCTAAATGTTTCTGTCATAGTCACGTAACTATGCGCGGTATTAGACTGACCTTACGAAGCACGCGCTGCCAACTTTCTCTCTATTGGACCCAGAAAACAAAGATGGTGAGTAGTGGCTCTCTCAGTCTCTTTCTGTCATTCTCGTGACAGTGGAGGAAGGAGCTGAGGAGGAGTTGGGGGGGGGGGGGGGGGGGGGGGAGGAGAGAGAGAGAGAGAGAGAGAGAGAGAGAGAGAGAGAGAGAGAGAGAGAGTGTCACGGGTTCATTGCTCATGGCAAACTGACCTGTCCATGTCTCTCTCTCTCTCTCTCTCTCTCTCTCTCTCTCTCTCTCTCTCTCTCCCCCCCTACCACTAGGAAGGGAAGGAGAGGACCGACGGAGTTGGAGGATGGTGACTGAAGGAGGAGGAAGGACAGGAGGACTGTTCGAGGCGAGGGTCCAGACAATGAGGCATCACAGTCTTTGACTCCACGCCTCCTCTCTCTCCCCGAACCCACGTCTCACCTTTGAGTCCCTTCCACTCTCGCTGAGACCCACAATACCCCATATCCATCCCACTCCCTTCAGTAAAATAATAATAAAAGTCCTTATCTCTTGTGATACATCGCAAAACTCTCTTCACTACCCCCCCCCCCCCCCCCCCCCCCCCTCCCCTTCCCCTTTCCATCTCTCTCTCTCTCTCTATCCGTTTGTCTGTCTGTCTCTATGTCTGTCTGTGTGTCGTGTGTCCCTGTCTCTCTGTGTCTGTCTCTATCTCTGTCTGTGTGTCGTGTGTGTCCCTGTCTCTATCTGTGTGTCTGTCTCTATCTCTGTCTGTGTATCGTGAGTCTCTATCTCTGTCTGTCTATCTGTCTGTCTGTCTGTCCGTCTGTCTGTCTCTCATCTCATTATTAGTAACACTTACCTTACCTCGGTCTCTCCCCCCGTCCAGAGTCTGTTCCACCCACCCACAGACGGAACTGGGAACAGTTCTCTGTTCTTCTCTGTCTCTGTCTGCGTGTCTGACTCTGTCTCTATCTCTGTCTGTGTGTCTGTCTGTGTGTCTGTCTGTCTGTCTGTCTGTCTCTTTCTCTCTCTCTCTCTCTCTCTCTCTCTCTCTCTCTCTCTCTCTCTCTCTCTGTGCGCACGCATTGTTTTCGCATTGTTTTGTTTGTTTACTTTTTTAAATTTTTCTTGGAATTAATTGCAAAGGACACTTTTTGATATCTGTTGACTTCCATACAAAAGACACAGGAATTCCTTCCCTTGTCTCTGCAAATGGCGTCCCTTGTCTGGCCCATCATACCCACAATCCCCACCAAATTGGCGAGCATCCCAGGATGCCGGCCGTTGATTGGTCATTGTCCTGTTCTCCGGCAATCTGATTGGATCTTATGACGACGTTCTCATTGCTTTTTCGGTCGAACTAGTCAGGGGAGGGATGGGAGGGGAATGGAGGGGGGGGGGGGGGGGGTCTGTTTCTTCTTTTTCTTTTATTCCCGGGTCATTTTGTAAGGGCTTGGAGTAGCGACTCGGCACTTGACGAGGGGTGGGGGATGTCCATGGCAAAGGGGGGGGGGGGGGGGGGGGGGGGGGGGGGGGGGGGGAGGGGGCGGGATGAGGAAGCGGAAGAGGTGTGAGTAAGGGTGAAATGAGTTTGTGGATGTGTGGTATTTGGAGAGAGAGAGAGAGAGAGAGAGATAGAGAGAGAGAGAGAGTTGGAGAGTGTGTGTGTGTGTGTGTGTGTGTGTGTGTGTGTGTGTGTGTGTGTGTGTGTGTGTGTGTGTGTGTGTTGTTGTTGTTGTATTATTGTTGTTGTTGTTATTATTGTTGCTTCTTTTTTTTTTGATATATTTCAGCGTCTTTTTACCCCCTCCCCTCCCCCAACTGATCTAATGACTCTATGGCGTTTTCAGTCATCTAAATGAGCAAAAAAGCGACGAGGCAAAATACAAACAAACGCATAAAACAGTCATCAAGCTCGATCTTCTGTTATTTGTTGTAAATGAGCTTAAGCTCAGTCCCTCCCCCCTCCCCCCTCCCACCTATCCCCCTTTCGCCCCTCCCTTACACCCTCTTCCCCTTCTCTTCCTTCTTCCGGTCTGTGTTTCTAAACATTTCTCACTTCTCTACATTCTTTTTTTTCTGACATTGTCATTCTTCTACAGACAACCGTCTGGGAAGTGTTGTTATCTCTCTGCATTTTTTGGGGTTTGTGTTGTTTTGGTCCATTCTAGAGAACACGTGCTGTGCATGAAGTCAATGGCGCTGTGCAGTCTCGTCTTCGTGTTTTTTTTGTTTGTTTGTTTTTTGTTTTTTGTTTGGGGTCACTTTCAAAAACGCTGCCGTTGTGAAAGTCACTCTTGCAGTTGTGAAACACAATTATATGGAAACAAACAAACAAAAAAAACCTTCACACCTCGTCAGGATTGTCTTCCAAAGCATTTCAAAATAAAGTGCTGTAAGCAATGGCTGTGGGAGGAAAGTCCTAAGATAACTTTTCAACAGCAATTTTTGCAGTGATTGTGATTTTGAAGTCTCTTTCAAGACAGCTGGAAGGTGAAACTGAATCCTTGCTCTTTCAGTGGCATTCTCCGTGCAAACCAAGTTCCTGAGTGAAGCGAGACCGATTCTTAAACGTGCAGTCCAATTATTTTTTTTCATGATTTGAAAAAAACAAACAAACAAACAAACAAACAAACAAACAATAAAAACAGTAAAAACAATTGGGAAAATCTGTTTCTACTTCGGGATTATATTTCCTCACTACTTTTGCTAAACAGCAAGCGTGATAAAGGACATAACACGTTGGGCGGGTGGGCGTCGTATTGGGCAGAGGGGGTAGGTGAGGGGCGTGACGTGGTGGGGTCGTCGTATTGGGCAGAGGGGGTAGGTTAGGGGGCGTGACGTGGTGGGCGTATTGGGCAGAGAGGGGGTAGATGAGGGGCGTGACGTGGTGGGCGTGTTGGGCAGAGGGGGTAGGTGAGGGGCGTGACGTGGTGGGCGTATTGGGCAGAGGGAGTAGATGATAGAGGGGCGTGACGTGGTGGGCGTATTGGGCAGAGGGGGTAGATGAGGGGCGTGACGTGGTGGGCGTATTGGGCAGAGGGGGGGGTAGATGAGAGGGCGTGACGTGGTGGGCGTATTGGGCAGAGGGGGTAGATGAGGGGCGTGACGTGGTGGGCGTATGGGGCAGAGGGGGTAGATGAGGGGCGTGACGTGGTGGGCGTATTGGGCAGAGGGGGTAGATGAGAGGCGTGACGTGGTGGGCGTATTGGGCAGAGGGGGGGGTAGATGAGAGGCGTGACGTGGTGGGCGTGACGTGGGGCAGAGGGGGTAGGGGGTAGGTGAGGGGCGTGACGTGGTGGCGTATTGGGCAGAGGGGGGGTAGATGAGAGGCGTGACGTGGTGGGCGTATTGGGCAGAGGGGGTAGATGAGGGGCGTGACGTGGTGGGCGTAATTGGGCAGAGGGGGTAGATGAGGGGCGTGACGTGGTGGGCGTATTGGGCAGGGGGGTAGATGAGAGGCGTGACGTGGTGGGCGTATTGGGCAGTGTGGGTAGATGAGGGGCGTGACGTGGTGGGCGTGTTGGGCAGAGGGGGTAGATGAGGGGCGTAAACGTGGTGGGCGTATTGGCACGTGGTGCGGGGGGGCAGAGGGGGTAGATGAGAGGCGTGACGTGGTGGGCGTATTGGACAGAAGGGGGTAGATGAGGGGCGTGACGTGGTGGGGCGTATTGGGCAGAGGGGGGTAGGTGAGAGGCGTGACGTGGTGGGCGTATTGGACAGAGGGGGGGGTAGATGAGGGACGTGACGTGGTGGGCGTATTGGGCAGAGGGGGTAGGTGAACTCAGCTCTGGCTCTTGCTTTCACGGTGTTATATACACCAGTAATAGCCTAATGCAGTCCCCCCCCCCCCCCCCCCCCCCCTTTTTTTTTTTTTTTTTTCAAATAATCCCACAAATTTGCTCGAACATGGTAATGGAAAGTTTGTTTCATTTGTTTCCCATTAAATCCTTAACGATAACATGTAATCGTTCGTGTAGCAGCAGCACTGTTTTAAACCATCGACAACATTGTAAATGCATGGCCTGTAATATTATATTCTTCCTAGAGCGATGGATTTTCACATATATATCAGTCTCCTTTGTTTATTTATTCAGTCGTTCCATTAGTATGTGATTAGATCATTGCATGCTCTCTCTCTCTCTCTCTCTCTCTCTCTCTCTCTCTCTCTCTCTCTCTCTCTCTCTCTCTCTCTCTGTGCAAGCACGTTCTGGTGTGTGTGTGTGTGTGTGTGTGTGTGTGTGTGTGTGTGTGTGTGTGTGTGTGTGTGTGTGTGTGTGTGTGTGTGTGTGTTTGACTGAAGCAGACGGGAAGAAAGTGAGAGAGAGAAAGGTCAAATGCGGAAGAGAGAGAGAGAGAGAGAGAGAGAGAGAGAGAGAGAGAGAGAGAGAGAGGGGTGCAAAATATTCGCTACTGAGGATGATAAACCTCTTTTAACATCCAGATTCTACCAAACAAAGAAACAGAAAACAAGAAATACAGAATCCAGATGATATATATCTCACACAGTATCCCATTTCTCCATTTGTAGAATAGAATATTCATAAAAGAAGAAAGAAGAGAAATATGCTCACATTCCCACACGTTCACCTAGCTCCTCAGACGTGAGAGAGAGAGAGAGAGAGAGAGAGAGGAGAGGACGCGGGAGGGGGGAGGGGGGGGGGGAGCACATAGACATAGAGAGACAAAAATTTACAGATGAAAACAACCAGAGAAAAAAAAAAAGAAGAAGAAGCAAATTGAGAGACGGACAAGGGATATATAATACAAAGAACAACACCATTCTTTGCGTTCACAGAGAACCAGACAGCAAAGCTCACGTAACTAGAACGACGGAAACGGAGATGTAAAGAATATGGATGTCGTTGTATGTAAACAGCACTATTCTAACCCTCTCTTCTCCTTTATACCTCCGCCTTCCATCACCATCACCACTCATGCTTCCCCTCCAATCTGCATGCATCATTACTCCTGAGCTTGGACTCAAGACTTTGACCAGTCACGCGGTCATCGCAGACGGAGCCACAGTCTGATAGGCAGACAGGGGCGACAGACAGATAGATGGAGATCGAAGTTGCGTGAAGCCAAGCGGCGGCGCGTGTCATTTCGGAGGTTTTTTCGGCGAGAGGTCTTGGAAGGAATGTGGGAAAGTGGAAGCAGAGAGTTTGTTTGGCCTCTGTGTGATGACTGCCCTTGCTCCCTGACATTTGGAGAATTTTGGGGGTGTGGGTGGTCGGACATCTCTCTCTCTCTCTCTCTCTCTCTCTCTCTCTCTCTCTGCTCTCTGGCAAAAATCAGAAAAAAAAAACCTACTCCAACGCCTAAGTCAAAAGACATCTCATATGTGAATAAATCTAGATTTCTATCCTCCTCTTCTTGTGTCAAACCCATTTGAAAAACATGTTGACAAAAACCTTGTGCAAGATCTTGAGATAAATAAATCTTTCAGGCGGGATTTCGCCACCACCAGTCTGGCATTAGAGTGCCAGAGTCTGTCTCAGCAATACATAATTATCTGCGATCAATAAAAGAAAATCCTGTTTTTTCTTGTTTTGAAGAAAGCTCTTGACATTGTCGACGACAAAATATTACTTTTAAAACATCGTTAGATCTCCATGACCAGAACACAATATCATTCCTGAAATCCTATCCAAACAACAGGACACAATTCATCTTTAACAACAGCATCTTCTCATCTAATGAGATTATAAAATTTGGAGTTCCCCAAGGTTCTGTCTTGGGGCTACTTCTTGTGTTTGTTTGTTTATTAATGATCTCCTATAATCAGTTTTACAACCAAGTGCCTTGTGTGATGATTTTGCTAATGACACTTCTCCTGCATTCAAACGCAGTCCATAAAGCTTTAGACCAAGGTTTCAATGATCAATAAGAGATCCTAATAAATTGAAAAGTATGGCGATTTAAGTCTCCGTCTGATTACATACATCAACACAAGAGAACAGGCGCATAAACACTGAGTCATGGAAGTGAAAGTAGATGTGGAATTTAAATAGCAGTTACACACTGAATCCGTTGTTATTACAAGCTGGCTTGCAGTCTCTTCGTGCTTGAACAGCTGAAGTCTTACACAGACACAGACAATCAAAACACGTTTTTTCCAGGTTCTCTGTCTCTCTGTACAGCAACTATGCATCTGTAGTCTGGGACAGTGCAGTAAATAGTCGTCATAGAAAAACTATAAATTCAATGTAGAGAAGAGCTACAAATATAATCCTGCCACATTCTTTCTTAAAAGAAAGAAAAAAAAAGGGACCCCCACCCCTTTAAAAAAACAAACAAACATACAAATAAAACAAAACAAACAAACAAAAAAAAAACCCATGTCACATTCCACCTTTTCAATCTCGGGGAAACGAACTAAATTGAGCACGCCGGTGTAACCATAACCAGACTTCTACAATGCTGTACTTTGTGTGCAAATTAATAACACAATGATCCTCCATTCATTTTCTGATATAATACGTGTTGTAGTACTTAGCACTTGTTTAATAGTAACGCCTACAAAGTGTGAGAAAATGCCTAGCTCAGCCAATCTTTTAACAGGACCTACTCTCTGTGTCAGTGTAATTTTCTCCTCCCCTCCAGCTCTATTTCTCTTTGTCTCTGTCTCTGTCTCTGTGGTCGTTCCAAGCGGAACAACTTGATCTTCTACGGACTACCCAGGAGGGACGGGGAGACCAGTGCAGACTGCGAGGGCCTGGTGCGGGATTTGCTGACGGACAAGCTGGACCTGACGGATGACGTGGAGTTCGACCGTGTCCACCGGCTCAGTTCCCGACCCGACTCCCCGGTGATTGCTCGCTGCGCCTTTTATAAACAGAAGGTGAATATTCTAAAAGCTAAAGGTAAACTGAAAGGCTCTGAGGTCTACATCGGGGAGGACTTTTCAAAAGGGGTCAGGGACATCCGACGAAGGCTGACTCCGCATTTAAAAAGGGCAAGGCAAGAGGGGAAAACGAGCCACGATTGTGTTTAACTATTTATTAATTGACGGCAAAAAGTTCTCTGTTGACGCTCGTGACAGACTCGTAGACTTCAAATAGGAAACCGGCCAGCCCAGTTTTTTTGAAGACGTTTTTGTTTGTGAGGGAACTATCGTAAAAGAGACACCGGTGTCATCGCCCAGTGTGATCCAGAATGAAAGTGAGCATGCACGGGATTTGAATGTGGATGACAGCGAGTGTGTTGAATGGGCTGACGAGAACTCTCGATATGTTTCAACTTTGGAATGTGTGTCAAGTTCCGTACATGATTTTGGTGAACACAGGCGCTGGGAAAATGTAGTTAGCAACGAAAGTAACAAAACCAGATCATTATCTTTACTTCATTGGAATGTTAATGGATTGCTTTCAAAATTACAAAACTATGATTTTGTCTCATTTCTTCAGTCGTTTGATTTTATTTGTTTAGTTGAAACGTTTATTGATGAACTTAAATCAACTATATTTTCTGGATATAAAATGTTTTCTTTACCTGCAATAAAATTAACAGCTAAAGGGAGAAGATCAGGTGGAATCTTATGTCTCGTTAGAAATACATTTGTGTCACATGTCAGAGAGGTTGAAATAAAATCAGATATGTTTGGTGCATAATCATCAGTAAAACATGTTTGATGTAGACAAAGATATATTGTATGTGTATTCATACGTACCTCCAGAAGGTTCTCCTTATTATGCATGTTTTGACTCCGAGAATGGCATTGCATTGTTGGAAGATTATTTGTCCAGTTGTTTATTAGTCGTTGAAGATGTGTATATATATTGTTGTGCGGGGATTTAAACAGTCGTACAGGTAGTGTTTCACATCATTGTCAAGGAGTTTCCGATATTTTGAATTTTCAACATGCAAGTCATCCATTGAGTGTCAATCGATTTTCAGAAGACTCTGTATTGAATAATTATGGCAAACAGTTGTTGAATATGTGTACTGCATTTGATTTGTGCATTCTCAACGGTATGTGTTATGGCGACCAACAAGGTTGCTACACGTACATTTCAGATACCGGATGCAGCGTGAACGATTACTTTGTTATGTCATGTGAATTGTATGCATTGTTGTGTGATTCATGCGAGTTACGAATATCTGAGAGAGTTGACTCTGATCATATGCCTGTGGAACTTCATTTGAGTTTTTATAGTGACAATGTCATGTCGGAGACAAATTCTTCTGTCAACAATTTTACGTTGGAAAAATACGTATGGAATGAAGATTATGCTGATGTGTTCATGAACAACATTGTTTCGCAACAGATTCATGAGAAAATTAACTATGCCGTCGGTCTAATTGATGTCAATATAAATGAAGCCTTAAATGTTTTCAATACATGTATTAAAGATGCTGCAGAGTGTATGAAAAAAGAAATAAGAATTAATAATGATTTAAAGACCAAAGACTGGTTTGATTCTGAATGTCATCAAAATAAAAGAAAAGTTCGTAATTTACTTAAGAAATTTAAACGTACACAACACGACAAAGATCGTGATAGTTACTGTAGGGCGAGAAGAGAGTATAAACATTTGCAAAGGATAAAGCGGAAGCAATTTAACAACATTACTGACTGAACTGATCGCATCTATAGAGAATCAAAAAGAATTTTGGAAGAACGTACATCGGGTTTCATTAAAAAGAAGACAACCAGCGAACAGTATTAGTATGGAAACCTGGTATGAACATTTTACGACACTTCTAACTAAAGATTTAGAGCATAATAGTGAATTTCAGTGGAATCAAGGAGAAGGGGAAAATGATTATTTAAATCGTCCAATATCCAAAGAGGAGGTAGTAATTGCATTAAGAAAAGTAAAAACCGTAAGGCTGCTGGGCCAGATGGTATAATTGGTGAACTGCTGAAGTATGCATGTAAAACAGATGTAATTTTGAACTTCTTTGTTACCTTCTTTAATTCTTTATTCAACAAGGGAATTTATCCTGAATGTTGGACTGAATGTATTGTTCTACCACTGTATAAAAAAGGCGACGTGAATAATCCTAACAATTATAGAGGAATTTCTTTAAGTGACACGAGCAGCAAATTGTACAGTACTATCATCAATCATAGGCTGCAGGGATGGATTGAAGATAATAATATAACTGGCGAATATCAGGCAGGATTTAAACGCAACTATTCAACAGTTGATCATATGTTTACTTTGATGGCCTGTGTGCAAAAACAGTTTTCTTTAAATCGTAAATTATATGTAGCTTTTATAGACTTTGAAAAGGCATTCGATTCAGTGAATAGAACTCTTCTCTGGCCTATTCTGTTAAAGCTGGCGTTCATGGTAAGCTGCTTAAGTGTATAATAAGCATGTATTCCTGTGTAAAAGCTAAAGTTCGGTGTGGGGGGTAACATGACTGATTATATTCAATGTACCTCAGGTGTAAAACAAGGGGATGTATGTAGTCCTGTTTTGTTCTCTCTTTTCATTAACGAGTTGACCTCAGAAGTTGTTAAAACTGGAAAACATGGTGCACAATTTACCTGTGATATTCTTGAATTGTTTATACTTCTTTTGGCTGACGATGTTGTTTTGATCTCTGAAACTGTTATAGGCTTGCAAACTCAACTAAATAGTCTGTTCCGATCTGCAACTTCACTCCAGCTAAAAGTCAACATGTGTCAAAAAGCAACATTATCGTGTTTAGAAAGGGTGGGTATTTAGGAATTAGAGAAAAGTGGACTTACAATGGAGTGGTGATGCCTGTAGTTAACGTATATAAATATTTGGGAATATATTTTTCAACAAAATGTAAGCTTCACTTTTGCATGTAAAGATCTTGCAAGTAGAGCCAAGCGTGCATTACTCTGCATTATGCAACAGCTATCAAAATTAGAAAACACATCTTTAAAACTATTCATGAAATTGTTTGACTCTCAGGTACAGCCCATCGCACTGTATGGAGCTGAACTTTGGGGACTTTATGATTCTGCTGCTTACTGTGAAAATGTTCATTTATTTGCGCTGAAGAAGTTTTTACGAGTGAGCATGCGAACACCTAACGATTTAATCTATGGCGAAGTAAACAGATATCCGATATATTTGAATTCTGCTATCAAGTGTATACGCTATTGGCTAAAAATAACACAAATGGACATCTCAAGGTTGCCAAGGAAAGCATATAATATGTTATATGATTTGGATGCGAGAGGAAGGGTAAACTGGGTTTCAAATGTGAGGGTTAGATTATATGAACTTGGTTTTGGTTTCGTGTGTGGTTACAACAGGGTGTCGGAAATATGAATGATTTCCTTCGG
>JADBJO010003798.1:110000-120000 GCA_016801955.1 Conus betulinus
CACGCGTCCACGCGCGCGCGCACACACACACACACACGCGCGCGCGTGTGCGCACACACACACACACACGCGCGCGCGCGCGCGCGCGCGCGTGCGCGGGCACACACACACACACACACACACACACACACACACACACACACACACAGAGAGAGAGAGAGAGAGAGAGAGAGAGAGAGAGAGAGAGAGAGAGAGACTCGCTTTTGCACAAGTGCACTGAAAACAATCATTGTTTCTTCCGTGTCTAACATTTCAGCACACGGGGGGGGGGAAAACAAAACAAAACAAAAAAACAAAAACCCCCCCCCCCCCAAAAAAAAAAAAAAACAAAAAAAAACAAAAACAAACAACAACAACAACAACAAAAACGACACTGACAAAATCCTGTTGCTAGAACGCGGAAAAAGTTCTACTACCCTCGAGAAGGGAGAGAGCGGCTATATGTACGTGCGCTTGTGAGAGTTTGTTTGGAGGGATCCTGAGAGGGTGGGGAGGTGGGCGGCGTACAAGAACAGAAATAACACTACGCTATGGCGACAACTCGTTCTTTTCTTGCAAGATAAGATTAAATGTACTTAAAGAGCGAATTCAACAAAATGTGCTTTAAAGGGTGTTCTGAACAAAATGTTCTTATTGGGCGTACTGAAACAAAATATACTTATAGGACGTTTCTTAACAAAATATACTTAAAGGGGTACTTAACAAAATATTCTTAAAGGGGTACTCAACAAAATATTCTTAAAGAGGTACTTTACAAAATTTACTTGAAGGGGTACTTAACATAATATATTCACAGGGATACTTTAAAAAACAACAACAAAAAACTTACAGGGGTACTTAACAAAATGTACTTACGGGCGCGTATTTAACAACATATGTAATGTACTAAAAGGGCGTATTTAACAAAATGTACTTAAGGGCGAATTTAACAAAATCTTTACTTTTTCCCATCTTACCGAAACGGCCCCTGTTAGTCACCAGAGCATAATATTATTCATATCCCAAAGTGACGCCACTTCCACCTCTCCGGGCAGCCCTGAGGCCACGTCCGGTGATGCTTGCTGCCGAGGAATTTGGGGTTCGAGCACAGTATGCCTTCCCATGTGCCAGAAGTGGCTGCTGCAATCACGTAGAAACAGTGGCCGTTATACCCGAGCATGAGTCCTTAGGCTTTAAATTCCTCTGCACGCTGAGGGGTGGCATTACACTGTAATGTATTGGATTGGATTGGATTGTGTTGTGCTGAGTTAAATAGCGTTGCATTACATTGAGTTGCAGTGTGTGTGTGTGTGTGTGTGTGTGGTGTTGTGTGTGTGTGTGTGTGTGTGTGTGTGTGTGTGTGTAGACCTGTATGTGTATGTCCCCTTCACATGCCCGTATTTATATGCCTGTTGATGTATATTTATAATCGTTCTGATTTCATTGTATTTGTATAGTATTGTGTCGCGCTGAGTGAAATAGCGTTGCATTACAATGAGTTGTATTGTGCGTGTAGAACTGTATGTGCATGTCCCCTTTACGTGCCTATATCTATATGCCTGTATATGCACATCTGAGATTGTATATCTGTGTTTTAGTTGTGTGTGATCGTGTGCTCATTTCTTTAGGTCTATGTGTATGTGCCTGTGTATGTATGCAATTGTCGCCATGTCTGTATTTGCATGCTTCTGTTCATATGCCTGCGCTTGCATTTTTGTGTGTGTTTGTATCCCTATTTGCATGCCTGCAATTGTTGCCTGTGACTTGTGAGTCGACTTCAACGCGGTGACAGCCCTGATATGGCCCTTTGCGGTCATATAAGCAACATTACCTTACCATCACCTTGCCTGTGTATGTATATATGCAAATTTGCATGTGTTTGTATACCTGTGTTTTTAGTCTGTTTGCTTGTGCTTATACGTGTTTTGATCACCTGTACTTGTACGTCTGTCTGTATGTCATTATATATGCCTATGTTCATATGCCTGTAAAGGTATGTTTGGCATATGTGCCTGTACTCATATGTCTGTGTTTTGCATGTTTCTACCCGGAGGAGTTCATAAACAGTTGTTTGCAGGAGCCGTATTTCTAGGAGGCTGCAAGTTTAGCGCAGTTGAACGTGTAAAGTAATCCCTACAATCTTCTTGACAAATAAAACTGTTTATACGCAAGGAAAGAACACGACACTGTTGTAACTGATCCAAAAATAGACATCTGCGTGATTGACGCAGCATTTTAAAAGCCCTAGAATGGCCTTCGATAACCGAAGGGGGGAGAATCCTTGCAAAAAAGGAAGATCTCGTAAGGCTTGAGTATACGCCCCCTGCCTGTTGTTTACACTTGTTTCTCATCAATGCAAGGCTGAAAAGCTCCCCCCCCCCCCCCCCCAACTTACGGCCAGTGCAATTCTTTCCACGCCGTATACATCTCGTTCCGCAACATCACGCAGTCCCCAGAGGTTTACAAGGGAGATTACCGGCCTTGAAAAATCGATGACATCAAAGCAGGAGTAATGGCGAGGATGCAGGCCGGAATGTGGGTTTCTGATCTGTCTCACTGCCCGCTCTCTGCTCCGTGTCCGTGGTTCTGAAATGCAATCCCAGGGAAAAGTGTGATAGATGGCACATTCACCACTGTGTCTTGCTCTGGGAGACGTTTTGTGTGGGAAAGATTGCCCGACGTGCGGTGAGTCATTCTGTAGAACCCCTTTGACAGCGGATGTATCTGGATTGATGACATTGCACAGTGAGGGGATAGTCATCTGAGTGTTGGGTTTGAAAACGTAGAAGCGCAGTGTATTGTTGAAAGTAACCACAGCAGTCTGTGCCTCATGGACAACTATCGTTGAAGGTACCCTTATGCCGGTCTCTACTTAATCAATTACTTCATTATGTACCGTGTAACTTAGCTATATTAACAAAGAAGACCCATAATATAGAAATAATAGCGCTTACGCACTTCGACCCCTCTCTCGCCCGGCCTGGTGAGTTTGCCTGTCGTGTAGTGTTCCGATGTCCAGTTTTGCGTCTGTGGACGCAAATTGCATCACGACGCAATGCGTCACGTGATCGCCGACCCGACGTTGCTGTTGTAGGACACCAAGGATACTTGACACCAAATTTGGTGGCAATCGGCCTAAAACTGTGGCCGTGTATAAGCGAACAGACAGACAGAGACAAACTGAGCTTTATATAATAAGATACGCCAAATGCGGAACGCCAAAGGCAGGTACCCCGGGTGTAATATGAGCGGACTTTCATGCCTCTTTTCTTGTATCAGCTTTGCATTCCCAAATGTCTGTTTAAGATCACTAAATCTGACTTTCAGAGACATCCTTGCCAGAGCACTTCTACCCTCATTCTGCCCAATACTCACACCCCTGAGCTATCCAAGGGGGAGATTACTGTCTTTCAGAATGGATGGCATCCAAGCAAGATAATGACGAGGTGCAGCTGTAAGCCAGGGTACATGCAGCTGTGTGTGTCTGTCGGCTATCATTGTTCCATGTCATTGATTCTCAAGGGTTGCTGTTGTTGCTGTTTTGTCCGTCGAGACGACGAAGACCATCTAGTCATCCTGGGATCGGGGGTGAGTGCGTAGATGGCTGGTCAGGCCGATCTGCGCCCGGAAAGACCTATCACAGTACGGATAGGGGACAGTGGCGGCAGTTGGAGATCTGTTGGCGCTGGTCTCCTGATGACCATCCTGCCGCTGCTCAGCTGCAGCAATTCTGTTACTTTCACAGGTTTCTGCACCTTTGCGGACAACTGATCGCCACCCGTCTCTGTCCATGGCAGTCTGCTCCCATGTTGTGTGGCTGGTGTTGTTATGTCATTGATTCTCAATGGTTGCTACAGTGAGAAGGAGAGGCAGGGCACACTGCAAAGGTTTTTGATCTTTCATGTTGCTGACGAGCGGCGTGATGGAAAGGATGAAGTGGTGGTCAGCCGGTGCCTTTGGTCTGATGTTGTGACCGCTTCACTCTGATACCTCGCTGATCAGCTGGGAAGGAAACAGTATCCCACTGAGTAGCTCATTGATGAGTGGTAGGCTTTGTGGTGGAATACCGTACGACTTGCATTCGTCTAGTCATCAACATGAAGATCGTCCATTTTTTTTGCTGTTTCAAAGTGACTGTAGATACATTTTTTTGTGGTGCACTTACATTTGGCATGCCAGGGGAGAATGGGTTTTGGTTTGTAATTAATCAGAGGGACAACATTTAGTATCGGAATAATAAGTCATCTTGAGCTGTTTCCAAGACCCTAAGACGAACCTTGACCGAAATTGTCCGCACTGATTTCATGGAGGTTTCTTTTCGGTTTGCACGGGGAAGAGATTGAGAAAGAAAAAGAGACACAGACACATAAATAGACAGATAGACAGACAGACAGACAGACAGACAGACACACACACACAGACACAGACGCGCGACACACACACACACACACACACACACACACACACACACACACACACACACACACACACACACAGACATAGATACATACACACACAGACACAGACACAACACACACAACACAACACAACACAAACACACACACACACACCACACACACACACACACACACACACACACACACACACACACACACACACACACACGGAAAGAACGAAGCCCCAGGAAGACACAGGCGGACAGACGGGAAAACAGATTGAAGGACAGGCTCTCCCAAGTGTCTGTCACTAAAACTTTCGATGCTTGACACGCCTACTAGCTTTCAGCCAACTGGGAACTCCCCCCCCCCCCCCCCCCCCGCCCCCCCCCCAGAGACAGGTGCCAGAGAGGTAATGGAATCGCTTTTTAGTCGCCATCAACCATCAGAGCTGAGTGGAGCGGAACTGAAGACTGAAAAACAGTACGCTTCAAAGCAGGCCAGAGAGTCTTCCATGCGTTTCTTCTTGTCCACATCAACCTATTCATGAATGCACTGGAATACTTTGCAATGACGCCAAAGCAGCGCTGGCGAACACTTCCATAATTTGGTTTTGTCTATCGGGTTTGCAATGGGGCCGCCCTGAATATGATTTCAGAGGTTCGAATCTGTCTGAAACTGAGCTGCCACAATACAACCTCTTCAGTCACTTATATGTTTCACTTATTCATTCGTTTGTTTATTTATTCATTTGAAGAAAAAAAAAAATTGTCACTTCTTGGGTTGGTAGTTTGCGCAAGGCAATACAGCACTCGGGCTCATACTGTTTTCTATGTCACTGCTACTTGGACTGGTCTACGGTGTTCTTCTCAAGCGAACGTTTGTGTGTGTGTGTGTGTGTGTGTGTGTGTGTGGTGTGTGTGTGTGTGTGTGTGTTTGTGAGTGTGTGCGCACTTGCGTGCGTGCATCCTTGTTTTTGTGTGTGTGTGTGTGTGTGTGTGTGTGTGTGTGTGTGTGTGTGTGTGTGTGTGTGTGTGTGTGTGCGCGCGCGCGCGCGCGTGCGCGCGCGCGCGCGTGCGTGCGTACGTGTGTGTGTGTGTGCACTCATAAAGTATTAAATGTATTTCACATTAAAATCTCTTTTTTTTTTCTTTAATGACACTTAATTTAAGCAGTGTACACGCAAACATATTTGACAGTGTGAAATAAACTGTTCAATCTGCGTGATTTTTTTTAAAAATCTGTTCAGGAGAAAACGATCAATGCAAGTACTGTGGGGCCATCCCCGTACACTCTCTGTCAACAGGTATATATTTGCCTGTCATCAGCGCGTCTGAAAGTCTGTTCGACAGACGCTGAAATAACGGGAGCGTCTGGATCTCTGTTAATATACACATGGCCTGTTAGTTCTAGCAGCGAGTTTTGACATGTCTCGTTCATTTGTTTTTGTTTGTTTTTTTTTGTTTTGTTTGTCCAAGTCTGTGGTAGATTAAACAGAATGGCTGACACATTCACACGCGTAGCCTTTTCTGATGTCTTGAAGATGTCACCGGCAAAAAAAACTACTGTCTGTGGATATGCATACTAATCATTCTCTGTTCGCGATAGGAACTTTCTGTACTCTGTTCCACGTTGACAGTTCTGACATTGCCCTGTGTGATTGACGGTTCCGGTCCATCAGAACGTCCAGCGTTGGCTCACAGAGGTACACCTTACCAGAGCTCCCAGCAACTAACTCATCATCAGTGACTGTCTTGCGTCGGCACGTTCGCCTCGTTCTGCCTGTCATCCCCGCGCCCCCTGGCGGCTCAACCAGAAAAGGGCTGGTAACTGAGAAATCGATGTGACGTCCAAGCTGGGATATGTTCTTCCGTCAGCCGGATGGTGTACACTTAAGCCCTTAAAGCGTGACTGCTCTGTGTCCATGGATTTGAACTGTAGCTACGGTGAGACTTGTGGAGAACAGCAAATTCACCCTATCTCCATTTAAAAAAAAAAAATTTTTTAAGCCGGTGTCAGGGAGAAAGAGTGCCCACCAGGCCTCACTTCCCATATTGTAATGTGGTGAAAATCCAGTTTGATATCTGTTTCTACATGTACAGACGCATTCCTATGCGTGTTCATGAGTTGCCGGATGCGATTCTGATGAAAGGTCTACTGCTGTTGCGAATTTTCAGAAAGCCTTGCTGGATTTTTGCTTTCAGTGTATCCATGTCGATTCTTGTTCACAAATCTGATGAAATTTGATTTATAATGCGTTATACTTCTGACACAGCACCCTGCAGTTTAGAAGGAAGAAACATGACATGGATGAAACGTGATCAAATGTATACATATCTGGGGGATGATGGAGAAAACACATGTGTTGATTACATAATGTAAATGTTTTTTTATGCTATGTGGGCATGGCAGCAATGTTTTGGGGGGAGACAAAGTCACTTTCATAGATTTCGTTACATCCAAACACGATGTTGTGCTTAAGAACGCTGAAACGAACGGCAATATTCAGAAGAATTATGTGGATACACACGTTTCAACATTTTCATATTATCTCAAACATGGTAGATGGATTTGTGAAGAACCATGCAACTTATAAAGAATTCTCATGGGATTTGTGAATACCAGTTTACAATGAATAGGCCTACTTTGAGAAAAATAGATCGATTTCAAATGATTCATGCGAATCGTAAAATTCATCAGGATCGCGCAGGACGTATGACTGTGGTGGAAACGTTAAATATCAGTTTTAATACGAGTCAAGTCAGGCTTGATTGATGACAGTCTTGCTTCATGCATTATCTTCATAACAGTTTCTATGAAATTAGCCCCCCCCCCCCCCCCCCCCCCCCCAAAAAAAAAAAAAAAAAAAAAAAAAAACGAAAAAAAAGAAAAAGGCGATGAAAGCCGTGATGGAAGCAGTGGATTTCTCTTCATCGACCAAACGTTCGTCACGACTTGCTGACGATCTTACGTCACTAAAGTGTTTAAATGATGAAAGCCATTTGCACTTATAATGGAAAATGAAAACAGGATTCAGGATTTGTTTCTTGACTACCTATTTTGTTCAGTTTGTGATTACTTTGATATTCTTAATCATGATTTTATTATGAATATTTTTGTTAATTAAGCGAAGTCTACTCCAGCGCTAAGGCCCAGATCTGTTAAACATGTGCTAGAAGACATGTCGTCATGACTTCACCGTATACTGTAATCTATCAACTAGTATTAAAATGATGTAATGGGGGCCTAAATAGCTCAGTTGGTAGAGCGCCGGACTCGTGATCCTAGGGTTGCGGGTTCGAATTTCGGTGCAGGGGGATTTTTCCTTGGAGTTAACATTGGTTCTGACTCCATTCCCCATACAGTCCTTGGAATGAGACTATAAACCTAGGTTCCGTGTGTGAACGCACGCATAACATCTTGCACACACGTCAAGTCCCATCGCCAACTTTCGGAAGAGAAAGTTTTGGCCGTTGGTAAGGATGACACGTTACACATAGCATGCACCTTTCCCCGAAGTTGGAGTATGGCTGCCTTAATGGCGGGTTAAAAAAACGGTCATACACACAAAATCCGCTGCCTTCTATACAGGGAGTGTCCGCAGGAGTATCAGCCTGCGTACGCAGAAAGAAAAAGTTCTAAAAAAAAAAAGGTCACAGCGCATTTGGGAGGCTGTGACTTTTCTCTTTCAGCCTGCGTACGCAGAGAGAAAGAAAGAAAAAAAAAAGAAAAATAATGTAATAGGTGAAGCAGAAAGGATGTATTTCTGGACAACCATTTCCAGCATTTGCCCGAAGACACACAGCAAACAGAGATCAAGGCATGTCGTCATCATTAGCAGACTGGCCTCAGCCTGATCATCTGGACAGAACGGCACAGTGGAATGAAGCGGACATTTTCAGCCTGTCGTTCTGGGCCTAAGGACAACAAGTCCTCGATGTAGGGCTGGTGGTGGGGGGGGAGAGGGGGAGGGGGTGGGGGGGGGGGGGGGGGGGAAAGGCGAAGGAGGGGAGGGGGTGAAATGGGGTTTGGGGGCGAATGGCAAACTACAATGCGTCAGGATTCATAACTCTGGGGAAAGAATCTTTGGAAATCTTACTGTCCGTCTGCTTCTGAGATTTTTTTTTTTTTTTTAATTTGTACTCTCTCTCTCTCTCTCTCTCTGTTTCTGTCTGCCTGTCTGTCTGTCTCTGTCTGTCAGTCTCTTTCTGTCTGTCTGTCTGTCTGTCTATGTCTGTCTCACTCCACCTCTCTCTCTCTCTGTCTCTCTCTCTCTGTGTTTGCTTAATAACACCTGAAAACATACATCCACGACATCACAGTATGAAAATCGAGACCACCTTTGGTCGAATCGTGTCACAGTGCAGACGCGAACACACAAACACAAAGACACACACACAAAATGCACTGATAGTCAGTGATTTAAACGTTCACTTACACACACACACAGACACACACACACAGACACACACACACACAGAGAGAGAGAGAGAGAGAGAGAGAGAGAGAGAGAGAGAGAGAGAGAGAGAGAGAGAGAGAGAGAGAGCAAAAAGTTACAAAGAAAGAATACAGAATTTAAAAGAAAAACATACAGCCAAGAGTCTAATTCAGTAAACAGGACAACAAAGTCATGTAGAGGCAAGGAACGGTGTGTGTGTGTGTGTGTGTGTGTGTGTGTGTGTGTGTGTGTGTGTGTGTGTTCCACTCATCGTTAAAATCATTCATTATGCATAAACGGATAAACGCCTAGGGCAGATTAGGAAGGGGTACATCAGTCAGTGTGGTCCTTCAAGGACAGAGCTTGTGCTGCTGGGAGATCAAAGAATGCACCGTGGGATTGGGGTACAAGGAGGACAAAGAGGTCATCCATCACTCTGAAGGGAAGGGCAGCGCGTGCAGCAGATAATAGAAGTGGATGTGAAAGTGGAGGGGGAGAGGGGACACAGTGCGAGAGACCACAGGACCTGCAGCGAAATCCATAGAACTGATGAAAGCTGCAGCGCAGACAAATGTGTGAGGATGATATGCAAATATACGCCATAATGTTACACAACGTGGGTGACACATACATAAGTGGGAGTTCAAATGACATTTTACACCTTTGAAGCAGAAGAGAAAATTACAGATTTATGTAAATATATACAAAACCTATTAAGGGAAACATAGGGCAGTATGCAGTAGTTGATTGTTAGAAGCAGTATAGAAACGATGTGTCAGGGGGGATCGATGGATCGGATTGAGAGCATTAAAAATATTGAAGTAATGCACCCCTCCACTCAGAAAAAAAAAAAAGAAAAGCTATGCAGATTTTCAAAGTTGCAAAGTACAGGACGGGAAGTGCCGAGAGAGAGAGAGAGAGAGAGAGAGAGAGAGAGAGAGAGGAGAGAGAGAGAGAGAGAGAGAGAGAGAGAGAGAGAGAGAGTGACAGACAGACAGACAGAAAGACAGAAACTGTGGACAGAGAAATAGTTTAGTACACTGTGGAAAAAGAGTGGACCAAAACATTTTGAATGAAAAAACATTGTCGAGGTCTTTCTGCTCGTCTCTGGCATTGCACTCCCTCTACCCCTCCTGAAATCTCTCTTTTGGTCTTTCTCCTCGTCTCTGGCATTGCACTCACTCTA
>JADBJO010003798.1:127500-147500 GCA_016801955.1 Conus betulinus
GCTACGAGGAAAGTGGCTTCTTCAGTCTTGTTAATTATCCTTTGATGCTGACATCTTAGGGATTTTTTTTTTTTTGGTGTGTTCCCAAGCACTCTTCTTGTTCTGTTTCTCTGTCTCTCTGTCCGTCACTGTCCATCTGTGTGTTTATCTGCCACTGTCTGTCATATCTCCGTTTGTCTCCATGAGTGTCTGTCTGTCTGTTTCTCTGTCTGTCTTGACTTTCTTTCTCCTCCTCCTCCTCCTCCTCCTCCTTCTTCTTCTTCTCTTCCCTTTCTTCTCTTCTGCCTTTCTGTCTGTCTGTCTGCCTCTCCCCCCTCTCTCTCTGTTTCGAGAAATTCACGATTTTCGATTATTTAAAAACATAGTCATAAAATGGAGCAAACTTCTCTTTTCATTTCTTAATTCACAGTCATAAACTTGGCTTTCTTATGCTCTAATCAGTGGGACACGAACATGAAAATGTCATCTATTATTCCAGCAACTAGCTATTCACCTTTCAAATGACCTGTGATTTATTAAATCGTATCTTCATCGCACAGTTTTTTGAAGAATGCGCACGCGTGCGCGCGCAAGAGAGAGAGAGAGAGAGAGAGAGAGTGTGTGTGTGTGTGTGTGTGTGCGCGCGCGCGCGTGCGTATGTGTGCGTGCGCGCGCGCGCGCGCGCGCGCGCGTGTGTGTGTGTGTGTGTGTGTGTGTGTGTGTGCGGCGCGCGCCGCGCGCGCGTGTACAAGGTCTGACTGCGTTGGGCTAATGTATCAAACATCTACCAAGTCCTATCCATTAGAGACAAAAAAGTTCAAAGATTTCCCTTGTCTCGCATCAGCAGGTTAACATCAAGATATCCCAGAGAAACAAAACGCTTTACTTCGATCTTACATATAACGCAAACCAGCAGGTTTTTTTTTTTTTTTTACAGAAACGAATTCCCTTCTTTACACACCCACCATTCCTGTGAGAAATAATGTCATCCACCCAACTCCGAAACGCGTCATTCTTGCACGTACAACAAAGCATTGCCGACAGGACGCGGCTTAGAATCAGACCAGGACATCAGAAAATCCCTATTTTATGGGCTGACTGGGTTCCATTTCCTTAGGATTTTGATTCCTCACGATTTATGAGTTGACTTCGTTGTTGACATTTTCGGAGACGAAACATGTCTCACGATAATGAAATAGGTTAAAAAAATTAAAAAAAAAATGGAACACACACACATATAAAAGTGGTTTCATTTGGATATAGGAACAACGCACCGAAAAATTTAACGCGCGCGCGCGCGCGCGTGTGTGTGTGTGTGTTGTGTGTGTGTGTGTGTGTGTGTGTGTGTTGTGTGTGTGTGTGTGTGTGTGTGTGTGTGTGTGTGAGAGAGAGAGAGAGAGAGAGAGAGAGAGAGAAGACTGAAAGAGAGAGAGAGAGAGAGAGAAGACTGACTGAAGCAGAGAGAGACAGAGAGAGATCCATAGTGTTTTTTAAAAAACAGAATCGATGGGACGAACAAGCAAACAAAAACAAAAAGCTTCGTTCAAAATGGTATCTGCTTCATGCATCGACAGAAAGCTTAAGACCCTGGGTAGTGGTTCCGTCACAAACTGTAATAAAAGGGTACATTAGGCAGGCAACGACTCGGAAAAAATGGCAGATTACTGAGTGGATTCTTCCCCCAATCCGTGCAATCAAAGAAATCCCTTTGCCACATGATACAAGCCAAGAATGCAGTCCTCTGAGGCGTCACATTCCTTTCAGAGAACTTACAAAAGAGGCTGATGGGGGGAGGGGGGGGGGGGACATGATGCGGATGAGTAAACGTATGATGATTTTCTTTGAAGTGTGATGATGTCTTTGAAGTGTTGTTTACGCTCTGTATGTTTCAGAAAAAAGCAGCATTTACTTTTGACAGTGTTACGTCGGAAGATAGGCTTCTCGTGAGATTATTTCAGAGAAGGAGTCTTTCTGCTCTCTGTCTCTGTCTCTGTCTCTCTCTCGTCTCTCTCTCTCTCTGTCTCTCTCTCTCTCTGTCTCTGTCTCTCTTTCCCGTGAGTGTGTTTCTGTCGTAACACTGTGTATTCGTTGGAAGTTTCTATACATTAAACCCACCCTTTTCTGTCGAAAAAGGAGGTAAATGTGTACCGCATTTGAGTAAATATACACAAACTCTGAAAATGATCTGGGTCCCCCAAAATGTACATGACCAATCCAAAATGGAAAAAAAAAAAACCTGTTACTTGCTATGCTATGTTCTAGGAAATAGATCCATTTGACGTTTACGGACCTAGAAACTTTCTCAATAAAAGAAACAATGAATTTTTTGGAGACATTTTCACATTGTATGTTAACTTTGCAGATCAGGTATTCTTAAATAATTCGAATGAATTACTAGCAGAGCTATTATTCTGTAATGAGACAAGTTTAGAGTTTGTAATGACGTCATTAATTAGAAAAATGAATAGCAAAACAGATATTCCTAGTTTAAGATGATATCAATGTAGATGGTGGTTTTCTCGATTACAAAACATTTTCCGAAAAATGATATCGATAAATTACCTAGATTACATGAGATGTACATGATCAATAAAAAAGATATCTAAGAAGTGCAATTATTAGAAGAGCAAACAATACTGTAATCCAAAAGTGAAAGCACTGCAAATAATATCAAGCGTTAAAGAGGGATCGATTTTTTTTTTTAACAACACTCTCATCAAAACAATGACCATATTTGATATAAGCTCCTTTGCAAAATGGGAAACTAAATTAAGATGTAATTGGAAATGAAATGAGGCAGGGAAACAGTAAACATAACAGTAAACAAGTGGGGTAGTCTTTGCTCCCATAAGGAAACCTAACACAGAGTAACTTTTATTCAAGACTGGCACAGCCTTTAAACTTGAATAAAGTCAGACAAATACAAAGACAAACAATCTAATAGTGGGGGAAAACAAGCGCAGGCTAACAACTAAATTGTCTTCATAGTAATGACTTGGCAAAACTTTGAATTTAAGGAGGGGGGGGGGGGGGGGGGGGGGGGGGGGACAGGAGGTTGCCTCCTTAAATTCAAAGTTTTGCCAAAGTCATTACTATGAAGACAATTTAGTTGTTGGCCTGCGCTTGTTTTCCCCCACTATTAGATTGTTCGTCTTTGTATTGTGTCGACTTTATTCAAGTTTAAAGGCTGTGCCAGTCTTGAATAAAAGTTACTCTGTGTTAGGTTTCCTTATGGGAGCAAAGACTACCCCACTTGTTTACTGTTTATTGTTTACTGTTCCCTGCCTCATTTCATTTCCAATTTCGTTTTGATTAAATCGAGGTTACTTGTATTTGTTTCTGTCTGTCTATGTGTTTGTCTTTTGATCTCCCTTGCATCTTTGGGTGGATCCTCAAGCGTAGGCTCAAAGATTGCCCCCTACATTTTATACTATTTGCATAATATCTGTAGTTTTTCAGCAACTTTTTTCCTCCCCACACTTTCGTTTGGTTTCTTTTACTACTCTTCGCTGGCTGCTTTGGGGGTGCTATTGGATTCTTTTTTGCACCCTTGGTGGTGAGAACACCACGGTATTATGGACTGTGGTGTGTCTCTATTTGACGCCAGGAGGGTAGATACAGCCAGCCGTGTCTCCCTGATGAGTTTCCGACCCAGCGGACGAAAGGCCTCGGAGCAGGCAATACAAATATATCTGCCTTTAAAAGGGATTGTGATGGTTTCCCTTATGCGGCCAGTGAAGAGTTTTCATATTTTATTAATTTCATGTTCCCAGTTTTTACATCTTAACCTCCTGCCCCCCCCCCCCCCCCCCCCCCCCCCCCCCCTGCCCTCCTTAAATTCAAGTTTTGCCAAGTCATTACTATGAAGACAATTTAGTTGTGGCCTGCGCTTGTTTTCCCCCACTATTAGATTGTTTGTCTTTGTATTTGTCTGACTTTATTCAAGTTTAAAGGCTGTGCCAGTCTTGAATAAAAGTACTCTGTGTTAGTGGAGTAAAGAAATATTAAAAGAAAGATGCAAACATCATAACAGAATGAAGTTAATATGGAACTGGTTTTCTTTAGAAACGATGAATACGTAAAAGCTGATGAAGATTTTGAAACACATTATTTTATGGGCTAAACACTGTACATACAGGATGGAGAACAAACAAAATAGAACCTAGTGTCAAAGTCTTTTTGAGAGAACTGAACAGAATGCATATTGGGTTTAAAAAATATGCATTGTTTAGAAATGAAGTACATGCAGTGTAACAGAAAATTGTGCCCCTATGAAGAAACTTATTGCTGTGTCTAATGGAATGAGTAAGAATAGGAGGGGAAAAAGAGCGAGCAATAAGTGGTCAATGGTAATAAGTAGACAAATAAAATTTAAGAAAATCTGTCTATGTATGTGAAAAAAAAAAATTCTACCAGACCACTGTATCCCAATTGGTCAGACATATTGGATGTGTTATATTTCTCGGGTGCTTTGTAAATGTGAGAAAAGGTGCAGGTTTGTGACTTTTTTTCTTTTTCCTTTCTATATTATTGACTGGAACTGTTTGAAAGTTTTTTCTATGTGTTTGTATCTTTGTTCCCCCTCCCCTCCCTTTCTTTCCGGATTTAGTATACTCATTTATATGCCGTTATGTTCATTCTTTTCTTTTGTTATCAATGTTGGAACATCATTGAAAAAAAAAATGGAGAGATAGAGAATAAAATCTAACGTCCACCACCACTCATTGCTGTTAAGATAACTATCCCCGGATAGTTGGGATGACGGAGGGCAAGCAGTATCAGACGAGGGGACACATTGTACCGGTCACATTGTTCCGATACTACCCAAACGCCATCATGTCAATAACGGACGGTCAGAAACCACGAGACAAGAAAGCATTGATATTTATGTCGAACCCCACAGCATCACAGACTGGCATCGACTAATTGATCATCAGCAGGTCTTGGACACTACACCACTCGTCAGCGTCATGGAAGATGTGAAAGGGGTTTGGCAGTCTGCCCTGTTTCTCTGTCTCTGTGTGTGTCTCTGTGTGTCTCTCTCTCTCTCTCTCTCTCCCCCTCTGTCTCTCTCTGGAGACCATTCACAGCCGGTGACATGGAAACACTGAGAGCTGATAGACTCCACAGTTACATACAGCCCTGGCTTGCATCTCCGTCTCGTCATTATTCCGCTTTGATGCTATCGGTCGTGCAGGGCAGTTATAGCTTCCCTGCGGACAACCAGGAGCGTGGTTGATGGGCAGAACGAGTCGGAAATGCCATGGCTGAGAATTCTCTGGAAGCGAGTTTTAGTGACATCAAATTTCAATTTAGAGCTGCAAACGTTTGGTGTAAATAACAGGACGCAAATGTGTTTCCGTTAAACTTGGTACCTGCATTTGCCGTCCTGTGTTTTGGTACAGAGTCCTTTGCTTTTGTTTTGGTCGTTGTTGGCGTTAAGGTTATGAGACACTGCCCAGAATCAATTTTCGCGCTGAAACTGCTTTTAATGAGATTAGATGCTCTACATCTTTGTTTGCTGAAAACAGGAGCAGAGCCACAGCGCTGCTTAAAGCACCGGTAACAGAGGCAGATATTCAGTGACACAGAGTAACTCAATTCATTCAAAATAAGTTGGATGGTTCGATGTAGTTTTTTTTTACTACACTGATTGTCTAAAACTATTGTCTAAGACTGTTTGTATTTGGTTTGTAAAGGGGTCGAGCTTTCAAGAAATAGTGGTGATGATAATCACTTTTCTAATTCTCCTCCGTCTCCTCCTTTTCCTCTACTCCTCCCAATGTGGTGACGGCGGTTGGCTGGGCTATAAGCAACATTACCTTACCTTACCTCCTCCTCCTTCTTCTTCTTTGTCTTCTTCTCCTCCTCCTCCTCCTTCTTCCTCTTCTTAGTTGGGAGTCCTTGGGGCCACACTGAAGATATTTTTACTTACACAATCAAAGATCTATGTTGATGCCGCTACTCACTCTACCCTACTAGATCCCTAGCACACAGTGTCAAGCTGACGGGCCGGTGGCTCACGATCTCAGCTGATTCCACACCAAGGAAAGCTAGGGATCCCATCTCCCTGAGAAACTAGCAGCAGAGATCTGGCTGGAATAAGCGAAAGGGCAGAAATAGCACCCCCACCCCCCACCCACCCCCTTCCTCTGTCCCCACTCTCCTCACTTAGTCTCGCCTCCCTGGGAAGCCCGCTAGCTTCCCTCCAGACCACCTCGGATTACCGAAGCTCAGCGGCTCCATTTCAATATCTATGTGTATACATGACGGTGGTCACCCCGTGACCGTACCCGCAGAACCCAGGGGGATGTGTGTGTGTGTGTGTGTGTGTGTGTGTTGTGTGTGTGTGTGTGTGTGTGTGTGTGTGTGTGTGTGTGTGTGTGTGTGCTGTTCTGTTTATTAAGGTTGAAAAATAATCCAGCATCTAATCGAGCAAGAGTGTCTTCCAGCCGAATAGCTCTTAGACAGCCGTCAGATCAGTGGGTGTTTTTTTGTTATGTAATTGTTTTCTGTTTATCTTTTTCCCCAGCTTTTTGTACTCCCAGAAATGTTGTCTGTGTGGTCTATCTGTCTGTCTGTCTGTCCGTCCGTCCGAAGTCAAAATGTGTTCCACTCACTCTAGACAAAACTGCTGGACCGATCTTTCTGAAAATGTGTAGATATGTTCATTATGGGTCACGGATGATGCCCGATGTTTTCTTTTACCAGAATAGCCGTTACTAACGGCTATAAATGATAATTTTGTGATGTACAGTTTAATCAATACCGGTTTATAAACTTAATTGTAACCCAGTTCTGTAAGCCGTAGTGTAGTGGTTAGTGTCCCCGTCTGTCACGCGGGGCGACCAGGGTTCATTTCCCCGCAGGGGGGAGCAGTATTCTTTTTTCTTTTTCTGTTACGTACAAAATTTCTACCACCAAAAAAGGGGAGAAAGTGATATGCTGACTGATATATACATATATACATTATGTTTGTATATATATATATATATACTATATATACGTATATATCTTATATCTACATTTATTGGGAGATTTTTTTATTACCCTTTTGGAGTATGTAAGGTTATACATTACTTGCATTAGTTGTTTTTTGGAGGTCTCCCCCTAAAGGGAGATGGGATGATGGGGTAAGCCCTTTGTGTGGGAATGAGGGATACATCACCTAGCTTGTTTTGGTGTAAGTAGGTTATAGGTGGGTCTGACGGAAACACCAAGTCGTTCTTGTGTGCTTATTTGTCAACAGTTGTATTAGCTGCTCTCTCTCTGTTCTCTCTCTCTCTCTCTCCTCTCTCCTCTCTCTCTCTCGTCTGCCCCCCCCCTCCCCCACCCCCCCCCCCCCCCCCCTTCTTTCTTTTCTCTTCTTCTCGCCCTCTACGTGTCATTTTTTTTGTTAGCCCCTTTCTTTATTTCCTCTGGCAATCCTCTTTTCCATTTTCTTAGCGCGTGTTTCTATCTATACCTTTTATTTTCAAACAGTAGAATATCTGCTGGTTAGTTTGCACACCATTGTGTAAACTGGCAAAGTATCATGCAGGGGTTTTCTTTGGTCCCCTTTCTTCTACAACCATTCACACAATCTGTCGCGTTCAGAAATGCATATGTACGAACTTTGAAACACATGCATACACACACTCACTCACAACCCCAAACACACACACAACACACACAAGCGTGGGCACGCGCGCTCCTGTGCACGAACACACGCACACACACACACACACACACACACACACACACACACACACACACACACCACATACACAACACACGCACGTGCACACACACATACACACTATCTGCACACCCACCACATAGAAACACACCACGTGCACACACACATACACACACGCACACACACCACTTTCTCTGTCTGTCACACACTATTTGTCTGTCTGTCACAACACAAAACTCTCTCTCTCTCTCTCTCTCTCTCCGTGTTTGTCTGTCTGTGTCTCTGTCCCTCCCCCCCCTCCTCGGCGTGTACTCTCTCTCCTCCCTCCCTCCCGCCCCCCCCCCCCCCCTCTCTCTCTCTCCCTCTCTCCTCTCTCTCCCTCTCTCTCTCCCCCTCTCTCTCTCTCTCTCCCCATGCCCTTGATTTTACTGTTCTTCTCTAGCTGTCAGCCGTTTGGTCAGTACCGAGTGTTGTTCTTCTGACGGTCTCATCAGTGACGACTGAAGGTAACACAGCTGTCGAAAATTGACTTGCTTATTTTGTATCGCCTATGTGAATAGAAATACCCAGTACTTCGCACTTTCTTTTTGCGCGTCTTGCATTTTTTGTCTTTTTTTTTTTTTTTTCCTGTACAAATGCTACTGTCTGTTCCAATTACAAGATCAACAGCAACAGTAATCAGTAATATACCAACAACAACGTCGACGACGACAACAAAAACAACAACAAAATAACAGCACCACCAGCACCAATAATAATAATAATAAATGATGATGATAATGATAATAAATATGATGATGATGATAATGATATTTATAGTATGATGATGATGATGATGATGATGATGATGATGATGATAAGAAGAAGTAGAAGAAGAAGAAGAGCAACAACAACAACAACAACAACGACGACGACGACGACGACGACGACGACAACAGGGAATTAAACAAAGAGAGGAGAGAAAGCACAAATCATAAAAGGTTAACATTTTGTATAATACCTGGCGAAAGCGTCATGGTAAAGCATTTCAATTTTTCAAATTTTCTGTTCACAACATACTTGAATAATGGACGTGAAGCTATGTGATGAAAAAATAATAAAACAAACAAAGCAAAACAAACCCAACAAACAAACAGGGAGAGCAAGTCTATTTTTTTAAAAATTCATAATGTATTAAACTTTTTTTTGTGTGAGATGTCAAAGCCAAAGGAACTAAAAACTGCCCAGAGGTACTTTTCCGTAGATCTATGCACGTGTTTCTATCAATAATCGTGTGCCATTTACGTACACTTCTTGCCCTTTGCTTTCGCGTCTCTGCAGATTTTGTTTATAGCGGTGATCGTTTGATCATTTGTTGGTGTGGACATGCTCTTGCATTGTTCCTTGTTTAGTTTTCATCGCCATTACTCTCTGTCCACCTTCTCCCACACCACAGTCCCCCGCCCTCGCCTCTTCGAACACACACACACACACACACACACACACACACACACACACACACACACTCACACTCCTCTCCCCCCCACCCCACCTATATACATATCCATACAAGCACACAGACACACACACCGTCCCCCCCCACCTATATACATACATACAGACATTCAGACAGACAGGCACACAGACACAGACACAGACACAGACATATATATATATACATATACATATATATATATATATATGTGTGTGTGTGTGTGTGTGTGTGTTGTGTGTGTGTGTGTGTGTGTGTGTGTGTGTGTGTGTGTGTGTGTGTGTGTGTGTGTGTGTGTGTGTGTATGTGTCAAGTGCTGAAATAGATCTGATTCTGTGTATCCATTGACCGCTGACTAAACTGATAGCAGAATTCCATCCACAGCATTGAACAAGTCGGCGCCCTTGTTGCTGGCCACATTTTTCACTACGAATTTGTCTCCAAGCAGATTCTCATCTCCAATTGGTCAAGTCCAACAATATTCTCCGATTCACCCGGGGCTCAGAAAAAAAAAGGACGAGAAGATTCAGTGAAGAACGCCAACAACTACGTTTCGGTTCTGAGTAGAAAGCCCCAGAAACTGCCATGCATCACACACACACCTCCTCCAGTTGACGTACTCGTATTTCCATGTTTGAAAGCCAACACTCAGACGACCACCCACCCTCTTCCATCGTGCAATGTTACCCACCACTGATATATATCTGCTATCAAAGGGACTCCAGAGGAGAATGAAGATCAACCACTCACCAGGCAATCTTTCCCTCACAAAACAATCTCGCAAGGCAAAGAAATAGTGGCCGGTGTGCCATCTATCACACTTTCCCCTGTGATCGCATTTCAGAGCCACGGACATGGAACGGAGAGCAACAGTGAGAGCGATCAGAGAGACCCACCCTTCCGGCCCGCGTCCCCCGCCATTACTCCTGCTTTGACGTCATCGTTTTTTTTTTAAATTTCAAGGCTAGTAATCTCCCCTGTAAAACCTCTCCCGGGGAGTGCCTGATGGGAGGAACGAGATGTATGGTGTGGAGAATATTGCAATGGATATAAGATCAAGGGGCGTGAGGGAGGGAGGGGGGAGGGGGACGGGGGGCGGGCGAAAGGGGAGGGATGTCTCTATCAGCCATGTATCTGTGTGATAGTGCTGTAACTAACAGGCATGGCGCATGCTCAGGCCCGTTCCGTTTGACACTCCCCGGCTTTTAGCCATCAAAAGGCCACGTTAGAGCTTTTTTTTTTGGCAACCGCTGTATTTGACTATGCGCGCGTGTCTATTTTTCTCCTCCCCTCCCCGCCCATTATGATCTGCTGCGTGCCTTGAAATTGTGTAAAGTAGATGATACGTTATGGAAATGTACAGAAAACACACACACACACACACACACACACACACACACACACACACACACACACACACACACACACACACACACACACACACAGACTGACTGACTGAAACCATTTACTGTCAGATTTAACATAGTGTTGTACTCACACACACACACACACACACACACACACACACACCACACACACACACACACACACACACACACACACACACACACACACACACACGATACATACTACATAGACAGACAGAGTTCTTAGTGTATATGGTTATTCAACTCTGTAACATGGCTGGTACAGGTTGATTTTTTTTTTTTATCAGTAACTGAAGTAATTGCATCATTACCACCAGCGGATAACAAAGATTTCCTTTGTGCCGAAAGAAAACAAGAGCTGAACAAATCTACACTCATCAGCATGGTGATGAGAAAACAAATGTGAGGAAGTTATAAAACTAGTGATATTGCAAGTCATCTGCTTTCATATGAACTGGAAGATTCAGGTCCGGTGTTCACGAACCTAGCTGGCCCCACGAACCACTTCTGGCAACCGTCAAACGACAGAAAATGGCATGGTTTGGCCACGTCATTCGCCACAACACCCTCTCCAAAACCATCCTTCAAGGTACCGTTGCAGGAGGAGGGCGCAGACGAGGATGGCAGAGAAAGAGCTGGTCCGACAATATAAAGGACTGGACCAAAATGACCATGCCAGCTCATGACAGCTACCAACAGAAGAGCTTGGAGAGAAACGGCGGCTGCCTCGTCGCGTCCCCCCAACGACCCCCAGCGGTCAGGGTAATGACTGACTGACTGACTGTTCTTCCACACCACTGGAAGAACAAAAACATTGTGTTGCACCCTAGACATATCAAGCTTCAACCTCAATGTCTGACTTGACCTTACAAAACTCTGATTACTGGCCTGTTTTCTAACGTGTTGGTCTCTCTGTATTAGGGTCTGTCTGTCTATGTGTCTGTCATTCTCTGTAAGACTATTTGCTGGTGACACGCCTGTTTTATGTTTTTGAACCTTCTCTTTATTTTCTTATCTGTTTGATTTCCATATGCCTCTGTCTCTGTCTCTCTCTGGCCCCCCCCCCCCCCTCTCTCTCTCTCTCTATCGCTGTGTGTGTGTGTGTGTGCGTGCGTGCGTGCGTGCGTGCGTGCGTACTTTGTGTGTGTGTGTGTGTGTGTGTGTGTGTGTGTGTGTGTGGTGTGTGTGTGTGTGTGTGTGTGTGTGTGAGAAGCATGTTGATCTGTAAAGTTATGAAATGTCATAAAACATCCAGGACAAAGAAGAGAGGAGAAAGACATAACCTGTGTTCATCACTGGCGAGAGAAGTGTTTCAGCTTTCAAACAGAACACAACGCTTCTCTGTGGGGGGACCAGCAAACACCAGCTCTCTAACAGATAACGAGCTAACTCCCTGGCACTGCGGTCCCTGGCGTAATGGCATCGGTCACACATCTCTGGAAGCGCGCCATCATTGCACGTGCTCAAAAACACAACGAGGTCACGGAGTAGGAGACCCGGGGGATCGTGTTGTTGTGGACAGAATGGTTCCTATTTCCATGGGCTGTTCTGGTATTTTCGTCTCTTTTGTTTATTCACTATTCTGACATTCTCCAGGAATTAAACTGGTGTGTGTGTTTTGCCCGCACATGAATGTGTGTGTGTGTGTGTGTGTGTGTGTGTGTGTGTGTGTGTGTGTGTGTGTGTGTGTGTGTGTGCGCGCGCGCGTGCGTGTGTGTTTGCACGCACATGAATGTGTGTGTGTGTGTGTGTGTGTGTGTGTGCGCGCGCGCGCGCGCGCGCGCGCGCGTGTTTGCACGCACATGATGTGTGTGTGGTTGTGCGCGCGCGCGTGTGTGTGTGTTTGTGTATGTGTGTGTGATGTATGTGGGCGCGCGCGCGCGCGTGTTGCATGTCTCGCTCGCAGAAGGCCCTACGATTGAAAGGCATTGCATATGCGTCCTACCCCGTGCTTGTTTCTTTCGCTCAGCAGCCCAGATATCCAGATCCGTTGGATTGCCTCACCTAGCTTCCACCCGCACACCCTTCACCTTTGACCTGTTTTGTTGATGCTAATGTCACTGAGTTGTTAATGATTAACGACACTAGGAAGTAACTCTTCGCGTGACAGAAGTCATGGTGATTCATGCGTAAACACGTTTAGACTGAAGGCAAAGTCAAACGAGTAGTTCCGTTTATATCTGGGTCATGTTCCTTCTCAGATACAGGCGCAGAAGATATCGCAAGAAGACCAAAGAGATATCACACACGCGCTTGAAGCTCCACGACCATGAAGTCTTTTTTATTGTTCCCCCCCCCACTCGCCTTTTCTGTCTCAACCCCCCCACCCCCCACCCCCCACCCCCACCCCCCGTCGCATCTCACCGTAAGTTACGTTCGCATCATTTTGCCATGACAGGCCGTTCCAGAGAGATCTACATCTAACATTTTGTTGGCATTTCATGACCAAAATCGTTGACGACAATCCTGAACAAGTGACGAGTGAGTGAGAGGCATTTTGCTCACTTGACGCAACAGCGTCTTACACATAATTCTTTTGCGTGGCGCTAATGTCGATTCTGTTTAAGAGTTTACTTTTACAATGATGATGATAATGATGATGATGATGATGATGATGATTGTTATCATCGTCATCGTCATCATCATCATCATCATCATCATCATCATCATCATCGTCATTATCATATTCATTGTTGTTGTTGTTGTTGCTGCTACTTTTATCGTACTACTTCTCTACTACCACTGCAACTACTACTACTACTCTACTACAACTACTACTGCTGCTGCTGCTGCCGCTACTACTACTACTACTGTTGCTGCTGCTACTACTGCTGCTGCTGCTGCTGCTGCTACTACCACTACTACTACTACTACTACTACTACTACTACTACTACTACTACTACTATCCTTCTTCTCCTCCTCGTCATCATGATCAATACAGCTATCTATCCACCACGCCACAATTCTCGTATCTGTTACAAGGTCGTTTTCGTTTTTTTTTTCTTCTTTTGCTTGTATGTGTTCTGGCATTACAGCTTCTTAAACTTTCAGAACTTTTGATGGCATCGATGACATACTGTCCCTGACAATAAGTAATAATAATAATAGAAATGCCAGTTTTGCTGGAGAAGAATATGAGGGCATTTCGGTGGTGGGTCAGCATGACCGTCAACAACAACTCGCTATATTATGTGTTCATTCCGCTACACACCCATTCATAACCACCCTCACCTTTCTTTCTTTTCTCCTCTGCAATGGAGGTTCTTTTCTTTCCAAAATGAATATTCATCAATAACATTGCAGTATTCCACAGAACAAAAAGAATACATTATTTTTTACATAACTACCATATTATGTACAATACAAAAATTATAATGTTAATGCAAGGGTATTTTCTACAAGGTCCTCATACAGCAACACAAAATTATGTTTTGAATTCTTTGTTCATAGCATGTTGTCAGTAATATTCAATATGCATTGAAAAACTTTGTTTGTTTGTTTTTTTTTTTTTTTGCTTTTTGTAAACATAGCATTTATACAGAGTATCAAAGGATCATCCCTATTGATTAATATCCCTCTAACAACAATTCTGAGTATGATAGCCACTTTTTTTTTGTTTAAATCATAGTAACACATGTCTAGTACATGTACATATTTTCCCAACGTATTTCTACGGCTTAACTCAACCAAAAATATTCCAGTTTTGGGTTTTATGTGAGCTATCCTGCACTTATAAGCAAAGAATGTTGCCATTAAAATAATAAGATCAAAAATATCTTCAGATAGTGTTTTATGGTCTGTGCCAGATAAGATTAATTCACATTAAATGATACTACTCCCTTACCTTCCTGTCTGTCTTTCTGGTCTGGTTGTCAGTCTGTCTGTCAGTCTGTCTGTCTGTCTGTCTCTCTGTCTGTCTGTCTGTCTGTCTGTCTGTCCGCCTTTCTAAGATCAGATTTCCGTCACACATATTGAGAAAGACGGTTGCAGTGATGCACCAATATTCACTGCATTCTTCTTGTCTGTGTCTGTCTGTCTGTCTGTCTGTCTGTCTGTCTGCCTGCCCTGTTCTTCTGTCATACGTTTTAGGAAACGGTGGCAGGGATATATCCGCATTCACAGGCAGTGTTCATATTGCAGCAAACACCATCAGCGGTCCATTTGTTTGCGCGTCTGATTTTCGTTGCCGGTAACCCGTGGGCACTACAGGATCCAGAGGATTGAATGTGACAGGGAAGTAAAGTTAATATGACCAGACCTTCAACTTGTACTATCTTCTGAGGAAACACGGTGAGGTGAAGTGCATTGTTTAAACATGTACTTCCAAAGTGCTCTCTCCCTCCCTCCCTCCCTCCCTCCCTCCCCCCCCCCCTCTCTCTCTCTCTCTCCTCTCTCTCTCTCTCTCTCTCGGCACTTGTGTTTATGATCATGTTGTGACTTGAAAAAAAAATCATATATTCATTTTGAGTGACGAAAAAGCACGACATTATTTTCTTTTTCTTCTACATGACATCGAGCCTTATCATTAACAGTTACGCAATACGTTGCAATTTATGCTTCTTCTTTGCATCATAAACTTTCTTTCCTCGGCGCTGCAACTATTCATGCATATCCACTTAACATAAAAGCTATGTAGGCCATTGTCAATAAAAACGAATCTGAAGCGTCTCTCTCTCTCTCTCCTCTCTCTCTCTCTCTCTCTCTAACCTGTCTCTCTCTCTCTCTCTCTCTCTCTCTTCTCCACACACACACACACACACACACACACACACACACACACCACACACACACACACACACACACACACACACACACACACACACACATACACACTACTACTCTCTCTCTCTCTCTCTCTCTTTCCCTCTCTCTCTCTATGTATGTATTCTATATGTATTTATATATATATATATATATGATTGATTGATTGATTGATTGTTCAACATTATACATATATTTATAGATGTATGTATGTATGTATGTGTGTATGTATATATGTATGTATGTATGTATGTATGTATGTATGTATGTAGTATGTATGTATGTATGCGTATGTATATAAGAAGTGGAAAAAAGAGAGAACTGGAGCACAAAACTGCTTGGTCGTCTCCTTGTTTTGTTTCTTTTTTAAAATATTCTGGTCCAATATTCCAGTCCTCTTGCGACCTTCTCCTGGGACAGGAAAGCTGCAGACAAAATGTGAGCAATGTTATTACCATACCATCAATTCATATTCACTGTTAATTAAAACTGGGCAGGGGAGGAACGGGAGGGGAGGGTTGGGGGTTCAAATGCAAGGGAAAAAGGCAAGAACAGAGAGAGAGAGAGAGAGAGATAGAGAGGGAGAGGAGAGAGAGAGAGAGAGAGAGAAGAGAGAGAGAGAGAGAGAGAGCGAAGAGAGAGAGAGAAGCGCGAAAGAGAGAGTGAAGAGAAAGAGTGAGAGAGATGTGTAGAGAGCGAGAGAGAGAGAGAGAGAGGAGAGGAGAAGAGAGAGAGAGAGAGAGTGAGAGTAAATAGAGTGAGAAATGAGAGAGTGAGAAAGAAGAGAGAGAGATAGAGAGAGAGAGAGAGAGATAGAGAGAGAGGAGAGAGAGATGGAGAGAGATGGGGGGCTGGATGGGTCTGAGGGGGGGGGGTGGGTGGGGGAGTGGGAATAAATGTAACGAGGTGGATGAGGAGGAGCAGAGGTTAGGTTACGCGGGTGAGGTTAGTAAAAGCTGGGGTGAGACCGGAAAAGGAGGGTGAGGGGGGGGGTGGGGGGGGGATACTAATTATACTAATAATGATCCTCGGTTCAGTAGCAAGCAAATACACACTGCCAGAACAATCTGGTTAAGCAGCGACTTTCTCCTCCATTTCGTAAAGAAGGTGAAGAAAGCAAGCACATGCTTAGAAAATGTTTTATTAGCCATTCACAGAGATAGAGAGAAGAGAGATAGAGGAGAGCTAGAGAGATAGAGATGATATGCTTAGCTCAATGAGACTAGAGAGAGAGAGAGAGACGATAGTATAGCGAGAGACCGACAAATAAACTGACTGATACAAATCATACATAAGACAGAACCACCCACACCTGCTATATATACGAGACTATGCTGCTAGAGAAAACCTAGCAATGCGAAACGATTTAATACGATACACATATTTTTCTATTATGAATCCAGCGCGCGATCTCTCCTATCGCTCTCTCTCTCTCTCGAGAGAGAGATCTATCCTTCTTCTCGCCAACTATTTCCGTTTTTCTCAGAGAGAGTAGCGCTCGATCACCCAGAATTCCAACCTGATCCTCTACCGAACCAGAAAGACCGAGATTATTTGCCCCTTGTTTCGAGTAGAGCTCTGATGATCACTGATGCATATCTATATCGCTACTGAGATGCGAATCATTCGACTGAGCGGAGAGAGAGTCAAAGACACACACAACTGCCGCTTCCCCCTCCTCGTAAATTCTCATCAAAGGGCATTGAAATCATAAGTGTAAGCACACACACACACACACACAACACACACACACACACACACACACACACACACACACCACACACACACACACACACAAGATAAACAGTATTCCTCCTCATAATGATTTACATGTTTTCATCATCGTCACTGTTCTTGCTGTTGTTACCATTATTATGATTGTCATCATTATTATTATTGTTGTTGTTGTCATCATTATTATGTCAGCTCCCATGATCCCCTTCTTAATGGCAGCCTCGTTTTCATCCAACATCCATTTTGCGCCGAATATGAGAAGATAAGCGGTTTGCTGGTTCTTCGTTTTTCATTGTCCTAAATGTTGTTTGTTTTTTGCCTGAAGAAGACCCAAGAGGTCGAAATGCATTGTGTTTTGTCCTGTAATCTGTTTGTCCGTATCGACTGGTGGAACTAATACCTTGTCTTTCTAAAATGTGCTTCATTTTCCACCCACGGTTACCTCGTTTTCTAACTGGTAAACACGTTCCCACTTTCAAAGAAGAACGCATTATTGGCAAGATTATTATGTTCACTGCACTAATAACAGAAAATGCCTCACCTTCTCTCCGTTGATCTAGAGCCCTTTCCGAAAACAACAACAACAATGACAACAACAACAACATCAACAACAACAACATCAACAACAACAGCAACAGCAACAACATCAACAACACAATATCAACAACAACACAACAACAGCAACAACATCATCATCATCAACAACAACAACTAAATCCTGAAACGTCCTCAGCAAATAAGCAAGGAAACAGAGAAAGGAACCAGCCCTAAGGTAGAACGATACTAAGGAGAACGCAGACTTCTGCCCATGGTCCAACAGGTTCTGAATCCACCAAATGATCCCTGTCTGTACCAAAATGGAAGGGAAAAAAAGGGGCATGTTTTTTGTAGAACGCAAGAAACGCAGAGGATTGAGCACACGACTTTTCTCCATTTATTTATCTTTTAAATTTTTCATGCATTTGTTTTTCAATTTTTTTTTCACACACCAAAAGTTCTGCAATGAAGTGAGTTTAAGAATGAAGTCATGCGCATACACCAGACTTTTATAGGCACCTTCTTCAGCTACTTTGTATCTTTCCGCTCGGGGGAGCAAAGCCCTTACCTCCCCTTCCTCCCTTCTCCTCACCATGATTAACGGTTCTCTTGACTTTAATCAAAGCGAGCCAGAATCTATCGTGTATCTCTTGATACATCTCCAAACGCAATTGCAGACACACTATGACCATCTTACGACAGTTCGGTGATAGTAGCGTGTTTCTACTTCCATGAGTGAAGAACTGTGCTGTCATTGAATAAATATGCCCCCCCCCCCCCCCCCCCCCCCCCCCCCCACTCCCTCCCCCCCGCCCCCCCCCCCCCCCCCCCCACCTCCGTCCTCCGTAAACACCCCTGCGTTCCTTCTGAACGTTGTTACGCCTACGGCATCCAGCTTTCCATCTGGGTCCATGTCAAATCCAATAAGCTCATAGATGTCAGTGCATCATTGGACTTTTTAAAATTCTTTTTTTAAGCTGTGTTTTCATGGAGATTCATTAATTATTTCTGGATTGAATACGAAAATGACTACAATCTGACTAATCAAACAATATTGAAGAAAATGAAAATAAAAAACAACAACAACAAAAACCACACACACACACACACAAAAATCATTAGCTGCCCTTTGATTTGGATTAAAAAAAATCTAGTTACCGCCCTTGGATTCGGTCCACAGTACAATGAAGTGGATTCCATACATGGAATTGACCCCTGCATTGTTGTTTCTCTTAGTTCAGCTGGAACTGGTTCAGAAGATTTTCCATAATCAAGCTTGTGGAGAGAGATAAACCCTTAGTCAGGATCACATCAGAGAGAGGAGAGAGAGAGAGAGGAGATAGGGGAGAGAGAGGGAGGAGAGAGGAGAGAGGAGGGAGATGGGAGAGAGAGAGAGGTGGAGAGAGAGAGGAGAGAGGGGGAGGGAGAGAGAGAGGTATGGAGAGAGAGGAGAGTTACGAGAGGAGGGAGGAGAGGAGAAGAGGAGAAGAGGATTAGGGGAGAGAGAGAGAGAGAGAGAGGAGAGAGGAGGGTTTTGAATTGAGGGAGAGAAGGAGAGAGAGGACGAGAGAGAGAGAGAGAGGAGAGAGAGAGAGCGGAGAGGAGAGTTGTGTGTGCAATAGAGAGGGAGATATTACAGTGAGGACAGCTCTATTCAGGATGAATTGGGAGATACATGAGAGAGAGAGAGAGGAGACGAGAGAGAGAGAGAGAGAGGAGAGAGAGCAGACATATTGTTATTGACATTGGCAGTCTTTGTGTCAAGTGGAGGGGGGGGGGGGGGGGGGGGGGGGGGGGCAAAATCATATTTGCATAGCAGCGCCAGGAAAGAAAAACAAATCTGGAATGAAATAAAGAAACTGAAGAGCTCAGTAAACGTGAGCAATCAAAGCATTTTCGAAATAATACAGTAATAGAAAAATAAAAAAAGGAAATCGTCTTAACAACAAAATCAACTACATAGTAGAAGTTCAGATATGGAAAAGCACAGGCGAGTGACTGTGAAATCGATATTACTTTAAGTGACGTTATTACAGCATGTGTTTTCGCTCTTTCACTAAATGGAAAGAGAGAGAGAGAGAGAGAGAGAGAGAGAGAGAGGAGAGAGAGGATGAGAGAGGAGAGAGAGAGAGGAGCGAGAGAGAGAGAACGAACGAAATGTAATGCTATTAGGCTGTAAAGCCATTAAGCAAATCGGCGTGATGTCCAACAACAAAAACGCGACTCGATTTCGATTTCATTGACATGGAAACCACAGCAATGTCCTTTTCTTTCACTGAACATGACAAAATCGAGAACAAAACAACAACAACAAAAATGTCACTGGTATGCGTTCACTTTCCTTTTTTTTTTTTTTTTTTTTTTTTTTTTGACCTTCACCCCAGGTAGAAACTGGATCAATCCGTGGAGAGCGTGCAGCCGCCCGTAGAGCACGTGCTTGGCTCTTTGCAT
>JADBJO010003798.1:152500-160000 GCA_016801955.1 Conus betulinus
TGTTTTCTGTCTGACATTCTGTGCCCCTCCTGTAGCATTCCTGTGGCGCTGTCTCTTCTGGCTCCCTGGCCACTGCGCTACTCTGGCGTGTTGCGTTGTCGCCCGGGAGCCAGCAATCCATGGGAAGAATCAATGTCGAATCGTCACTAGACAAACTCACGAAAGAAGACCCCGCGTTGCCAACAATTCCTTTCAGTGTCGTTCAGGGGTACCGATTCTGATCCAACATACACAGGACACCATCTACCAAGCCTCCTACTGATGACAATAATTACTTAGTCACGGAATCAGCATGAGTAGCATGAGCAAGAGCTCCTCTTTGGTGGGTATCAGGACGTCCGATCAGTTGAACGTATGAACTTGCCAATGCCGACGACCTTGACCCCAACTCAACAAGGGCACAGACCAGCTGCCGTACTTACATGTCGTCGGTAAATTTACTTCTACAACGAGGTTAACTCCTGGGTGCAAACCCTGTGGGTTCAGCGCATTCTACTTTCGTAGCTATGTCCTCTGGGATTTGTCTCGGTTTCTACCTACGAAGTATCTAGAAAGTAAAGGGTGAAGGTCAGATAAAAAGAGGGATTTCCTCCTTCTGCGCATGTCTTGAATAACCTCCAACCTTCTGCGCATGTCCGTCGCCATCAGTGTTGTTGACAACATGGCTGCTAAACAGCGTGCTGTCTGCTTCACCGTAGCTGGCATTTTCACTTCCACAGGCGACGCAACAAGGCCAGTGTCCCGCTCCTAACAATTCTTGATGTTGTTTGCTGAGACACGCCGATTGTTTCACCAACAATATCTTGAAATGTACCAGAAGCAAAAAAGCGCAGTGCCAGACACACTTGTAGAGCAGGGGGCAGAGTTCCATGTCTCAGTCTGTGCAAATCAAATTCAATGTCTTCTGGAAGAGTGTCTGTTAGCTGCAAGATATTGTGACGACGAAATCTTAACTTTGCGTGAAGTTCGTCATCATTGGACGTGTCCAATGGATTCGTTCTGTCCCGTAAAATATGACTTCTCCGCAATAGTTTCCTTCGTCGGTGAAAAACCACAAAGTTGGCCGCCATCTTTGTTTTGATCTAACCCAGGGCGAAACTCATACCTTGTCCTCGTTGTAGGTTACCCACCCCTCACCCACTGCATAGGATCCGCAAGTAACGGACCTTCGAGCTTACAACGAGGTAAGTAGGTCACTTCCCCGTCACCGACGACATGCAAGTATGGCCCGTAGAGATGAACCCGAAACTGAGGTCACCATGACAACAGGGCGAGAAGGGCCACATAGTTCGAGACGTTTGAAGCTGATTGATGTAGAATTGAACGATTAAGATGATGTTATGAAGTTATCTTAAGGTTTGAGACTGTATTGCAGGGCTGTACTCCACACGTACGTTCCCGGCATCAAAACCATGTCAGCGAGAGATACAGTCATATTGCAGTGTTGGTCAGGCATTCTGAGCAACAACACTTTCAGAGATGAATCGATTTAGTGGAAGAATCTCGATTGTGCTTTTCCAACTGAACCCGTTGCATCTGGGTAGGTTACGGTTATGGTCCGAAAAATACCACAGGTATAAATAGGTCTGATAGGAATCGAACCAACAGATTTCCTGCCAGGAGTCAGCGACATCAACCACTGCGCCACGTCAGGTGGTGGATAGCTTTTTTCATTTATACACATGAGTATTGTCTGTGCATTTTCAACGATGCAATTATTTGTGTGACTGTTCTTGAGCGCGTGTGTGTGAGTGAGTGTGTGTGTGTGTGTGTGTGTGTGTGTGTGTGTGTGTGTGTGTGTGTGTGTGCATGCGTGCTGGATGCATGTGTGCGTGCGTGCGTGCGTGTGTGTGTGTGTGTGTGTGTGTGTGTGTGGAGAGAGAGAGAGAGAGAGAGAGAGAGAGAGAGAGATTAATTTCATGGTGATGACTGTAATCAGCACTTTCCGGATATGAGCGAAAGAAAACAAAGATTGTTCATTGTTTTGTTCATTGTTGGGTTCTCTTGAAGTGTATTGAAGGCTTATCGTGTTCTAGTATATATTGTAGTGTGTTGAAGGCTTATCTTGTTTTAGTATATTGTAGTGTTTGAAGGCTTATCGCGTTTTAGTATATTGTAGTGTGTAGCAGTTATGTCCCTTGATATCTTAATGGAGTGTCCTGCGCGTGCCTGTACCTATTGTCAACACAGCGCAGGCCTCCAAGGGTGGTACAGGACTGCTCTAAAGGCAGGTGAGGACAGTGCTTCTCTGGGTCCTCCCCAGCACCTTCGGGTGTTTCTTTTTCTTCTTGTAGTGTGTTGAAGGCTTATCATGTTTTAGTATATTGTGGTGTGTTGAAGGCTTATCACGTTTTAGTATATTGTAGTGTTTGAAGGCTTATCATGTTTTAGTATATTGTGGTGTGTTGAAGGCTTATCACGTTTTAGCATATTGTAGTGTTTGAAGGCTTGTCGTGTTTTAGTATATTGTGGTGTGTCGAAGGCTTATCATGTTTTAGTATATTGTAGTGTTTGAAGGCTTGTCGTGTTTTAGTATATTGCAGTGGTTCTTAAGATCTAAGGATGAAAAGTTTAGGGCGAGACTTAGTCTTATAATCATTCCTTCAGGTACACATATCATTACTAATCTTACAATCTTTCCTTAAGGTACGCATATCATTACTAATCTTACAATCTTTCCTTCAGGTTCGCTCATCATGACAAAACGCATCGTTTCAGAGAGAGAGAGAGAGAGAGAGAGAGAGAGAGAGAGAGAGAGAGAGAGAGAGAAGAGGAGAGAGCCGATGAGAGAGAGAGAGAGAATCGTGACTCGTGACTTTAATGTGAGGCCATCAGCCTATTCACATGAGTACGCAACAAGAAATATAAATCAATTTTATATAATTAGAACAAAATTTACCATGACTGCAAACCAAACATTCTTCCCTGACAGTATGTACATGCAGAATTCTGTCTTAGTTATACATAAATACTTCTTGATACATTCTTCCTTATGAACGTAATGTAAGTATATATTTTTAAAACTCGTGATATTAATGCTGTTGATACTATCGTACAAGACACATGTTTTCTATTTCATTTCCCTCATCATATTTTTGTTTACAATACAGTGAAAAACCTTTGTTTCCTGCGCCGTACAATTCTCCGGAAAGCCGTGCTATTTTAAGCATCTTTTGTTATATCATTTACGCATGCGCAAAATAAGCCTATCGCCCTCTGCAGTGTAAAGGTAAACCCCGAATCTTGGGTCTACATAACAAAAGCAGCCTTGTTAACCTTTGACACTCAGTGTGTGTTCTTCTGTGGTCGTGTTCGAGTTGTGTTGAACTTGTGTTGTTTATATTCGTTGGAATTAGCAGCCCCATGGATAAATTACTACAACCTTGTCGCTTTCCATGTATCAGGTTGGTACATTCCTTCAGTTATTTTCATTTTAAATATAGTTTTCCCTATTTCTTTTCAGCCTTTGATCCTGTCCCGTGGGTCTTGTTGACACTTGACTCGTACACACGTGTCTAGATTGCCCGTTGACCAGAGGAGTCTCTTAATGGTGGGATCCTAAGAATTCAAACTTACTAATTCAAAACACCGTCGAAAAATAATCAAAATGCATATAACAGCTATCGTTATTCAAAGAGTTCAAAACCATACTCTTAAAATATGATCTATGGGCAGTCACTTCATAGCAGACGATCCAGCCAAGATTCAGCAGGCAATTCTCATTTCTACACCCCCTCTCTCCCACCCTCACTCCCGCCGCCTCCCACTATCGCCCCATCCGCCTCACGCCCCCCCCCCCCCCCCCCCCCCCCTCTCTAAACAGAGAGCGAGAGAGAAGGAATGGGCGAGAGAGACAGACAGAAGGAAATTGAGGCTGTGCGTGTGTGGCGAGTGAATCGCTTCCATCGCCGCTTCGTGCTGATTTGCATACATGTTGACCTACATCTAAACGAATTCTTACGTGCCTTGCTAGTTGCTTAAAAAACTACTGAAATGGCTAAGTTCTCGTCCTACTTTTCGTTTCCTGGTATTTTTTTTTTACATACTTCATCACTTCATGGTCAATTATTTATCTATGTTTCCCATTGTATTCAATTCGTAGCTTTACATGTGTATGCAGGTACAGATTTCGTTACTTATTTTAACTTTTCTTCTTCCGTACATGTTTCCGTATACAATTGATTTTACTATTATATGCACATTTTCCATACTCATTTAAATAAAACCATTCATTCATATTCCTAGACCCCCCCCCCCCCCCCCCCCCCACGGTGGCCACGTTTGCTCCCATATTGTGTTAACCAGTCTCTGCAGTTGCTTCCTCCATGCCCCCCCCCCCCCCCCTCCTCTCCCTTCATGCTCCTTTTTACTTGGTCATGCATTCTTCATTTATATCCATTCAGATTATAATTACACGTATTCCCTCTTGGTTACCTTAGTTGTCTGTACTTTTTGCATAATTACATATTATTAGTTATACATTCAGTTGTACTACACTTTTTGATCCAGTCAGGCTCAATCCTCTCTCAATCAATCTCATCCTCATACTTCCTTATTTCTTTTTTTTTGTCTTTTCTTTTGTTTTTCATTTATATATACATACATACACACACACACACACACACACACACACACACACACACACACACACACACACACACACATACACTATATATTCTATCTATCTATAGATATCTGTCTACACACACACACACACACACACACATATATATATATATTAAAAATATTAAAAAATACTGCTAAAACGCCTAATAAAAATCTTACTATGCAAACCATACTTAGCAACCCTAAATACTAAAGTAGAAATAGTAAACAACTGCAGGCACAAATGGAAATCGTTGTCAGCAAACGCACCCTGAACTGTAAGCAACCCCAAAAAACCGAAACAATACGTGCAGCCAATCCGCATGTGCAAACAGTGACATCAGGCCATATAATACCGGCAGTAGGCGCCCAAAACCATCCTGACGAGAGCGCTGGCTCGAAACAGATCTGTTGATTTTTAAAACTTCCTTTTATCATACTATTTTTAACAAACATATATATATATATATATATATATATATATATATATATATATATCTATGTATATACACATATATACACACATACACATATGTACACACATATATACACGCATATATATATATATATATATAGATATATATATATACACACATACATACACATATGCACATTATTTTACAATCTTGTTCTTGTTCTTATAAGTATTCCTACTCCATCATCTATTTGTAATAGCCTCATTCTCCCTCATTTCCATTCATAATTGTACATTTCCATTCATATGCTTTCATTACACATATTTTCCTCAAAACATATTCATTTCCATATTTCTGTTCCTTCATATTATATTACATTCACGTTCCCTCATATTACACCCTTGTATTCACTTTTATATAGTTAACTTTCCATCATGCATTATATGTACATAGTCCTTGCCTTGCTTCACATCTGAGTATACAGTTGCCTGATTTTATTTGTGTTCATATAACAGCTCTTTCTTAAATCTGTTCATATTGTCACACCAATCATATTTTATACTCATTCAGGTATTCATATTACTTAACATACTGAGAAACACCTTCCGAGTTAAGTCCATGATTCAACCTTCTCTATATTATGTTATCACCACACAACCATGTTCATTTGTTATGCATGTAATAGATTCACATGTTTATATGTTTTATGCATAAACATTCACATAATCATACACACACACACACACACACACACACACACACACACACACACACACACACACACACACATACACACACAGACATATACAGTTTAAATTCAGCTATAAATCCACAGAAGCAAAACCAAGTCTGGTTTCTTTGTCTTGTATTTTGTGTTTCTCTGTATTTTAATGCATAAAAAGCATACATTGCTAGGTCACGTGTCATTTCCATATTTTTAATTTTGTAATAGGTTTCTTAGTGTAATTGTATCCTTATTTCTATTTATAATGTTTATAAATATATTTCTCCCTTAATTGTCTATAACATGGGCATATCTTTAAAAAGTGTAATTCGGTTTCTTCTGTTGGACAAAAGGACATGTTGTAATTGCATCCTTGTCTGTGAACTTTTTGTTTGTGTGTAATTTGTTTACCCGTAAACGTAGTCTGGTTATTGCTTTTCTAGATTTCGCTATTGTGATGTTGTAAATATATTTTTCAGTATGGTGTACGGATTTAAAAGAGTGGTAAGTATTAAAACGTTTGCTATTTTCTATTTTATCATGCCAGTTTCTGCTTGTGACAGTCTATCATTCTTTGTTTTAATACTGAAATAAATCTGTTCTCATGTCCTACCTCTTTATTTAGCCATACTTCTGAAAATCCGTTTATGTCTAAACAGTGTTTTAATTCTGATGCCCAATTTTGAGTTTTGTTTATTTTGGTCTTTTCTCTTTCATATGCTTGCCTGGGGAGTCTGTTTGGTTCCATTTTTATAATTTTAAACCAATACCTAACCGCCCTTATTGTGCTGTCTATGCATACAGGGCATAGACTACCCAACTCTCCATATATATTAGATTATTTGGGGGTTTTCTTGCCCATACCCATGTACATTTTTTACAGGCGAACAAGTGTATATTTTCTATTGCTTTATATCTAGTTAGGCCCCATGCTTCTGATGCGCATAAGAGTAAGGGTTTAACTTGAGTGTCAAACAGTTTTAAGTAAATAGCCATATATATCTATATGTCCTAAACTATACATAGTTTCATTATTTCCATAATTTTGCCTTTCGCTCTACCTGCATATATTCAGAAAGTGAAATGTCTACTGAGAGTTTAGTTTTCAAGGTGAAACCTAGGTACTTATAACTGTTTTACTACTTCTAGTTCTTGGTCTTTGTAGTATCATTTCTCCTTTTTGCCCAAAATAGCCCCCTTTCCTAAAAACCATTATTTTTTTTTGTTGTAGATTACTGTTAAACCTATAGAATCCAAGGCTTGTTGTAGGTTCTTTAATTGATTTTGTAAGCCCGCTGGTGTTAATGATATCAGGGCTATGTCATTAGCAGTGTGTAAATTTCTTCTGCACCTGGTAGAAATTGATAACCATGTCTGCCTTTTCTCGTGACATTATCCGCCACTTCTGTTATTAATAGAGAAAAGGTCAAGGGGGACAACAAACAACCTTGTTTCACTCCTGCTGGGCATTCGAAAAATTCTGTTAGTTCAGTTCCATATCTAACACAAGCTTGTACTGTTTTATATACCTTTTAACATGTTGAGCATTTTCGTAGATACTTTGCGTTTCTGTAGTATCTCCCCATAACTTGTCTCTATTCACAGTATCAAATGCTTTCTGATAATCTATGAATGCTACATAAAATTTACTTCTAAATCTGCCATAGAGGCAATTTGTTATCATAGTGGTTAATGTGAAAATGTGGTCCTCTGAGAGAGAGAGAGAGAGAGAGAGAGAGAGAGAGAGAGAGAGAG
>JADBJO010003798.1:170000-172500 GCA_016801955.1 Conus betulinus
ATGATGCAATGAGAACGGCCGCTGCTGTAGAATGACTGGTCCCTCGGGTGAATCTTTTTTGAATGTTCCTATATCACATATATAATGCTGCAAAACAGGTGCTGTAACGGCAAAATGAACGACCATCGCTGCTGTAGACAAGTCATCGATGGACATTGCTTCGGGTAAATCTGGGGCGCATCTTATTCAAAAGTAGATGAGAAACGAAGTAAGATCTGGTGCAAAACTCAAGCTTGAATTCTTGGGCGTTGCCGAGTTTTTTATTTCCATTTGTTTTGTACTGTATGACATTCTGAAAACAAACAACTTCAATATACTGCAGTATTGAAGATCAAAAGTGAAAAAAAAAATAAAAGAAGCCTAATAGAGCAATGAGCTGTTTCTTTCGACATAGTACAGCATCTGGTGCAAAACTCAATGCTAGCGTTTTTGTTCATGCGCTCTGCTTACATGGAGACAAACATCACACCCCAATCCGTCTGCTCGTTTTTGGGCTGTTTGTTTCGATTTGTAACACTGGTCCTAAAAACTCCTTTTTTTTTGTGTCTGTTTGTGTCACTCTATAGCATTGCACCCTACAAACTTTGACATGTTCCATGTGCTCTGTAACATTGCACACTTCCGTGTCAACTTCAATATAACATTGCACCCTACACATTTGTCAATGGTTTCCAAGTTCCGTGTCACTCTATAACATTGCACCCTACAAATTTGTTTTGGTGCCTGTTCCGTTCACTCTATAAACACTGCACCCTACAAACACTGCACCTCTATAAAAATGCACCCTACAAAATTGTTTTTGGTGTCTGTTTTCCGGGACACTCTATAACATTGCACCCTACAAAACTCCTTTTTGGTGTCTGTTCCGTGACACTCTATAACATTGCACCCTACAAATTTGTTTTTGGTGTCTGTTCCGATCACTCTATAACATTGCACCCTACAAAACTCCTTTCTTGGTGTCTGTTCCGTGACACTCTATAACACTGCACCCTACACACTTGTTTTTGGTGTCTGTTCGTGTCACTCTATAACATTGCACCCTACAAACTTGTTTTTGGTGCCTGTTCCGTGTCACTCTATAACATTGCACCCTACAAATTTGTTTTTGGTGTCTGTTCCGTGACACTCAATAACACTGCACCCTACAAACTAGTTTTTGGTGCCTGTTCCGTGTCACTCTATAACACTGCACCCTACAAACATGTTTTTGGTGTCTGTTCCGTGCCACTCTATAAACTTGCACCCTACAAACTGTTTTTTGGTGTCTGTTCCGTGCCACTCTATAACATTGCACCCTACACAATTTGTTTTTGGTGCCTGTTCCGTGTCACTCTATAACATTGCACCCTACAAACTTTGTTTTTGGTGTCTGTTCCGTGACACTCTATAACACTGCACCCTACAAACTTGTTTTTGGTGTCTGTTTCGTGCCCCTCTATAACACTGCACCCTACAAAGTTGTTTTTTGGTGCCTGTTCCGTGCCGTTCTATAACACTGCACCCTACAAACTTGTTTTTGGTGTCTGTTCCGTGTCACTCTATAAACACTGCACCCTACAAACTTGTTTTTGGTGCCTGTTTCGTGTCACTCTATAACACTGCACCCTACAAACTTGTTTTTTGGTGCCTGTTTCGTGTCACTCTATAACACCGCACCCTACAAACTTGTTTTTGGTGTCTGTTTCGTGTCACGCTTAACACTGCACCAAAAAACTCCGTGGCAATGGGACAAATGGATCCAAGAGGATGCTTTTCAGATCTTACCAAAATTGAAGGGGGTCTGTCTGGTGCATGTCTGTTATGTGTTTCTCAAGTGGGGCATGATCATATGTACATATATATCAGCATCGCCATTCTTTGACCAACGGTGCAAGAAAGAGGCACACCCGACGGTGCCACTAGGACACACAGAGATACCATCCTCAACTGCCCGTAGAAATTGAAAAAAAACAACAAACAACAACAACAGCAACAACAACAACGACAACAGAAAAACATGAAGAAGAAAACAAAGCGACGAAAGAGACGGGAAACAAACAAACAAAACACTGAATCAAGAAATAAGGAAATGAAATTAAAATGATGATAATATTGAAAAAAGAAGATATGAAACGAGCAATAAAGCAACAGGTAGTGAACGGAAAAAACGAAAGAAGATATGACAGACAAACATTAAAGCAAGAGAGAGAATAAACGAGGAGAGAGAGAGAGAGAGAGAGAGAGAGAGAGAGAGAGAGAGAGAGAGAGAGAGAGAGAGAGAGAAAGTAAAAGAAGAGATTGAAAACAAATACTACAGTGAAAAACAGTTAATGGAAATTAAAGAAAGAGAGGGCGAACGGAAAGGAAAGGACGGGGCGGTAAATGAAAAGCAAAGAAAGAAGCAATGACAAAAAAAAAAAAAAAAAAAAAAAACAACAACGAAAAAAAACCAAAACGAATTGAAAGGTCGTAAACAAACAGGAAAGGCATGAAGAGCAAACGGAAACAAAGTAAGAGA
>JADBJO010003798.1:182500-195000 GCA_016801955.1 Conus betulinus
GTGGCTCCACAATGCTGCACCAATGCGGAAAGAGCGCAGTACTGTTGCTCACAGATCGATTTTAACTGGTATTGTCTGATCCTAAGAAAGTTCACACGATGGATAGTCGAACGCGTATCTGACCAAAACCTGTTCTACAGTTCTGTGTAAGCCATGGCAGGATACATCATTTTATTAGGATATGCGTTTTTTTCTGCTGATCTATCGTTCGTTAAGTTCATCAGGAAATCCAAATACTAAACCATGCCACTGGCTCGGTTCTGGGGTTTTGTGCTCCCAGATTGAAGAGATGGTGATTGATTGTTCGTCCTGTGTTTCATTGTTTTGAATGTTATTTGTTCTGCCTGAAGAAGACCCCAATCGGTCAAAACGCGTTGCGTATTTTGCAATTTGTTTGTTGCTTTTTTCCCAGCTCAGGAATGATTCCCCCCCCCCCCCCCCCCCCCCCCCCCCCCCCCCCTTTTTTTTTTAAAACTACCATCCAAGCTTTACTATTCCAGGAAGCTACAGGACCACCCTGCAGGGAACTGATAAAAATGTGGACTCCTTTGGTACGTGCTGTAAAGGATCTGATTCAGTACATTTACACACCTGCAGCTAAGCTGACGGTGTGATATCTGACAAGCAGCATTGAAAGAATTAGCACCCATACTGTTTCTTTTCACTGTCTCTTTCGTCAAAGTCTAAAACACTAAATTCTCTGAATGTCCGGTAATTTCACGAGGACACATAGTGAAATGTATACATATAGATTCTGATCAGCATTTGTAAGAACACACGGGGCTTCGCGCATCAATCCAGTTGGTTACACTCGCATTTCTACATGTGAACGCCAACGCTTGACAATCACCACTGCTCCTGCATGCCCAGAAAGAGTTACTGTCAAAAGAAATCTATACATCGGAAGTCACCACACACCACCTCCCCCCCCCCCCCCCCCCCCCCACCTCCCTCCTCACAAAAACGTCTCGCAGAGCAAGAAATAGTGGGTGAACACGCCATCTATCACACTTTTCCCTGTGACTGCATTTCAGAACCACGGACATGGAACAGCGAGCACAGTGAGACACATTAGAAGCGCATATTCTGGCCTGAGCCCCCCCCCCCCCCCCCCCCCTTCCCCCCACCTCCCTCGCGCCCCCATTACTTCTGCTTTGATGTCATCGATTTCCAAGTTGGTGATCTCCCTTGTAAACCTCGGGGGGCGTGCGTGATGGTCGGAACGAGATATGTGGTGAGGAAAATGGGCGGAACGAAATGTACGGTGTGGAAAAAGAATGGCACTGGTCATAGGATGTGGGGGATCGCTGTCAGGCTTGTATCTGTGAGAGCGTGCTGAAAATAGCAGCCCTGGGATGTTCGCATACCATATCAGTTACTTTTTTTTTTTTTTTTTTTACAATCCTAGTTTTAACCATCTGAGACATGTGACGAATGTTTTTGTAATAGTCTGTATCAGTGCGCGCGCGCGCGCGTATGTGTCTGTGTTTGTGTGTGTGTGTTTTTGTGTGTGTGTGTGTGTGTGTGTGTGTGTGTGTGTGTGTGTGTGTGCGCGCGCGCGCGCGTGTGTTTAGAAGTTGTATTTTACAGTTATCTGACAGGGATCACCCTGGCATGCTATACTGCACTTATGAAAGTGTATCTGACCATCTGGCGCCTGTGCTTTTCTTTTTAACACACTGAAACATGGTTTTAAATTATGTTACGAACAGCTGAATACTGGAACAAGCTTTCAGAATGCACAAAGCATGCCAGAAACTATTCAAGACATAGTAAGAATGGAGACTGCTTTGATTTCGATTCAAGTAAGAGGAGGATGCATATGACGTACCAAAAAGAAAGGGTTCACTGTGGATTCACAGCATGGTCCCTTGAGCTCGGCTCTTACATGTGTATGTTGTTGTTGTTGTTGTTGTTGTTGTGTTCTTCTTCTTCTTCTTCTCTGCGCTTTACGGCTTTACCAATATGTTGACAGTAGAATTAGAGAAATAAAAAGAAAACAAAAACATGTAAAGAGGTACATATCATTTTGTACAGTTAGAAATGTGAAACAATGTACGAAGGCCCAAGAGAAGAGGAAAATATACCATGCGCGATTGCCGGGGGAAAGTTATTCATCATTCAAACACATAAGCGGGAACACAGTACTCTCTCTCTCTCTCTCTCTCTCTCTCTCTCTCTCTCTCTCTCTCTCTCTCTCTCTCTCTCTCTCTCTGACCAGTGAGCACCAGCTTTTCTATAGACATTAGGCTTCCTCCACGGCACTCTGTGTTCCCTTGAGTAATGACACCAGCCATTAATCTAGAGCTGGAAACGGACCATGATTTCACGTGCTCAAAAACACAACGCGGTCATAGAGTAGACCTCGGGGATCGTGTTTTTGTGGACAGACCGGTTCCTATTTCCTTGGGCTGTTTTGTTATTTTCGTCTCATTTGTTACTTTACTCAGACATTCTCCAAGAATTAAACCAGTTGCTATGGTAATGGAATGAGGACCTGCAGCTGGGGAAAAAGCTTTGAAAAGTTTAGGAAGTACTTTAAAGAGTTTGTGTTCAATGAAAACATTAAACCTGAATTTAATTTTGAACAAGAGGCAGAGACAGGGAGAGACAAAGGCGGAGGGATTCAAGGGAAGAGAGAGAGAGAGAGAGAGAGAGAGAGAGAGAGAGAGAGAGAGAGGAGAGAGAGAGAGACAGAGAGAGAGAGAATGCGAGAGAGAGAGAGAGAGAGAGAGAGAGAGAGAGAGAGAGAGAGAGCTCTGATTCTGATAAACTACTGAATCTTTGTTTTACTCAAGAGCCTTGCATTGTTTTCTACAACGTGATTTTATGACCACTGAATAAGTTTATCGAATAGAAATCTCATTAAAAAAAACACCACACTTTAAAGACACTTGAAAGCAAAGAAGACACGAAAAAAACACATCATCAGCTCATATATCGTCCACAAATGTGCACTGAGGGAGAAGTTAATCCGTATTGTTTGATGTGCTTTCTTCAGCAGTGTAATTCAAAGGTAACCATTCTCCACAAAATGCTGACAAATATTATCAGAAAAAAGATGAGAATACAAAGATTGAAACATATTGCAAAAAAAAAAAAAAAAAAAAAAAAAAAAAAAAAAAAAGAAAAGGACAAAAAAAAAAAAAAAATTGGCGTAGAAATGGTCGATCTCCTATGGAAACGACAAATGCAAACTGTGTTGCACGTTGGAACCGTTTTGTGCTATTTTCATCTATTCCTGAGATCCATTTTGTTGTCAAGCAGAAAACTCTGCTTGATATAGTGGTTTGAGGTGCTTTTGTAGAGTGTAAGACCCAAAGTGAACAAAAGTGTCTAGACATTACGCATGCACTAATGAGTGCCACATTTTCTGTTCATTTTTTGTTCAGGCTTATAATCCACCTTTTTCTTTTAAATCAAAAGAGATGACTCCAGTTACAATCCCTCTCATCTAACTATAACCACACAACTCAGTCAGCGAGGTTGCTTTTCTCTCTGTTGGCTGTCTCTCTCTCTCTCTCTCTGTCTGTCTCTGTCTGGTGGTTTGTCTGTCTGTGGGCTTGCCTATCTCCTTCCCTACCTCCCCACCATCCCTCCCTTCCTGTGTGTGTGTGTGTGTGCGTGTGCGTGTGTGTGTGTGTGTGTGTGTGTGTGTGTGTGTGTGTGTGTGTGTGTGTGTGTGTGTGTGTGTGTGTGTATACCTCGCAAGAGCCCAAAGCGCATATTACAGAAACATGATAACATATTAATTCTAACTCAAAGCGCACACACACACACACACACACACACACACACACACACACACACACACACACACACACACACACGCACGCACGCACGCACGCACGCACGCACGCGCGCACACACGAAAAACAAAAGACACACACACACGCAGACACACGAGCGCGTCAAAACAAGCAGACTCGCGCACAGAGATAAGTGGATAATGTTAATCAGTCCGGGGGGGGAAAAGATGTGTCTGTAGGGAGGTTTAAAAGTCTTTAAAGAGTCCGTGTTACGTGCGTAGAGAAGAAGGCAGACCATTCCACAGAGCAGGTGCCAGGTAAGAGAAAGATCGTTGGCCAGAAGTTTTCAGGCGAGCGAGGGAAGCCGAAGCAGACGAGAATCGGTGGATGAGCGTGAGCAGCGAGACGGAACATAGAGATGAAGGAGATCAGAGAGGTAGCAGGGAGCCAGATTATTCAGTGATTTGAAAACGAGGAGGAGAACTTTAAAGTCAATGCGAGACTGAATAGGGAGCCAGTGTAAGGATGACAGAATTGGTGATGTGTGATCCGATCTAGAGGAGCGGGAGATCAGACGGGCGGCATTGTTCTGAACTTTTTTAAAGTTTAGAGATGAGCGTTAAGGGACAACCGGCAAGGAGGGAGTTACAATAGTCGAGCCGAGACAGAACAAAAGCATAGATTAGAGTCTTCAGGGCATTTTGAGTGAGAAAGCAGTGAACTGAGCTGATTCTACGATGTTCAAGGTAGCAGGACTTGCACACATTAGATAGGTTGCTTGAAAGAAAGAGTGTGTGTGTGTGTGTGTGTGTGTGTGTGTGTGTGTGTGTGTGTGTGCGTGCCGGGGGGGGGGGGGAGGGGGCGGAATAGCCCAGTTGGTAGACCGCCGGACTCGTGATCCTGGGGTTGTGGGTTCGAATCTCCGCAGGGCCGTTTCGGCACAGTGGAAATTTTTTCCCTCAGAGTAAAATTTGGTTCTGACTCCATTTCCCATACAGTCCTTCGAATAAAACTATAAACCGAGGTTCCGTGTGTGAACGCACGCATAACATCTTGCACACACGTCAAATCCCATCACAACTTTCCGAAGAGAAGGCCAGTTTGGCCGTTTGTATGGATGACACGTTACACATAGCATGCGCCTTCCCCGAAGCTGGAATATGGTCTGCATTAATGGTGAGATAAAAAAAAAACCGGTCATACACACAAAACTCCACTCCTTTTGTTGGGTAGATGGGATTAATACTTGCCTGTCTATACAGGGAGTGTCCGCAGGAGTATCAGCCTGCGTACGTAGAAAAGAAATCTGGATTAAAATAACACGATAGATGAATGGCAAAATGAAGCAAGCAGCTGTAGCGCATCGGTTACGCTGCCATCCAGCATAGGGGCACAAAATGAAATGTGAGAACACCAAAAACTATGTCCTGCCTAATTACTATTGAAGCAGTATGACCATAAACTCGTTCTATTTTCATCTGACCTTTCCAGCTTGTCACTCCTGATACTTTCTTTTCTTTCTTTGTTTTTCTTCTTCATTCTGCCATGTCGTTAGCCCCGTACATACGACTTGCTATGACAAGATGATGTCCTGAGATGCATACGTATCTTTACTTTATGGGCATTACTATGACAGAAACCGTTTACGTCAGCCCAATGAGAACAGGTGACAGGTCAGAATTATCCTGTTCTCGACTCTAACGCTTCTTCAGCAGCATTCTTTTGAGTAATACCATTTTGATTCACTACATGTGTAACAAGGTTCATCTACTCTGTTAAACATTCTTATGCGTGTGACAAGTTTACTACTCCCTCTTAGTTTTTGCCTGTGAATGTATTTCAGTAGACAAATCTTGACCTGACAGAAGCTGTAGATACAGTAATGACATTACCACCCTGAAAATGAAAATGCTAAACACAACAGTGCCAAGAGAGACGATTGTGTGAGTCGGTGTGTCTATTGCGTCTTAGTCTGCTTTCGTTGAATGAAACTTTTATGTATGTTCAGTTCAGCTTCCTTTACGTCTTTCCCCAGTTTAGATTTGCAGTTAACATTCTGTCGCCACGATCTGTTTTTGTGTCTGTATTTAGGTCTGTCTGTCTGTCTGCCTCTCTGTGATAAGTTTAATATCAAACCTGTAAAGAGAAATGGTTGTAGGTGTATATCTATATCTGTTGCGTTTTAGGTGTATGAGAAACGTTTTTGTGAAGTTGTTGTGTCGCTGATTTGTTTCTTCTACTTCTTTGTTCCGTGTATTTACATCGATTTATAATATCTGACCAGCAAACACCTTTACTGACGTGGACACTGTCAATACAATGTCGTTTCTTCTAACTCTCTCTTTCAGTATGTCAAATCTAAAACACTTGAAGTTTTCTGAATGCTTAGAATATCATAAGAAGACAGTGAAAATGTGTATAGAGTCTGGTCAGAATTTATAAGAAGGTAGCTGGTTTACACATTTATTCAGCTGGTTACGCGCGCATCTCTACAGTTGAACGCCAACACTTTGATGACCACCACTTCTTCTGCATGCCTAGAACTGCTTGCTGTCAAAAGAACTCTATACAATGGAAGTCACTCCTCACCAAGCACCCCCCCCCCCCCCCCCTCCTCCTTAGAAAAACGTATCGCAGAGCAAAAAATAGTGGTGGTGAACGTGCCATCTATAACACTTTTCCCTATGACTGCATTTCAGAGCCAGGACACGGAATGAAGACTTGAAACTTAGAAACCCGTTAAAAAGTTTTAGAAGTACAGTTTAAGATTCTGTGTTCAATGAAAACACTAATCCTGAATACAATTTCTGACAAGAGGTAGAGAGAGAGAGAGAGAGAGAGAGAGAGAGAGAGAGAGAGAGAGAGAGAGAGAGAGAGAGAGAGAGAGAGAGAGAGAGAGAGAGAGAGAGAGAGAGAGAGAGAGAGAGAGAGAGAGTGCTCTGATTCTGATAACTTACAGACTTTTTTTTTTGCTCAAGAGTTCTGCAACGTGAATTATGACCACTGAATAGCTTTATCGAATAGAAATCTCATTAAAAAACACTCTTTAAAGACAGTTGAGTTAAAAGAGGAAACAAGAACACACTATCATTTCATCTTTATGTCCACAAATATGCACCGAGGGAGTTTCAAGCTAATCTGCATCGCTTTCTGTGTCTTCCTCAGCAGTGTAATTCAAAGGTCTCCGTTTTCGACAAAATGCCGGCAAATATTAAAACAAAAATATTGATTAACAGACAAAGATCAAAACTTTCTAAAACAAAAATAAAGATAATAGACAAGGATTGAAAATGGTATAGAAATAGTGGGTCTTCTATGTGAATGACAGAGCTACAATTCTGCAAGTTGAAACTGTTTTGTTTTATTTTTTTCTATTGTTGAGATTTGTGTACTATCGTAATAAACCTGGAAGTAGAATTCTGAGAGGGTTTGAGGAGCTTTGGTAGATAGTCAACCAAAAGTGAATCACAAATGTCTAGACACACTGCATGTACTAATGACTGTCATGTTTTCCACTCCTTCAGCAGGCTAATACTCAAATTATTTTCTTTTTGTGAGTTTGGTTTAAATAACGGGGATAACTCCAGTTGCGCATCCCTCTCATCTAACTATAATCTACGCAGCTCATTTAGTTAAACTGCAGCTCTCTCTCTCTCTCTCTCTCTCTCATCTTAGTCTCTCTCTCCCCCCTCTCTCTCTCTCTCTCTCTCTCTCTCTCTCTCTCTCTCTCTCTCTCTCTCTCTCTCCTCTCTCTCTCTCTCTCTCTCCCTCTCTCTCTCTCTCCTCTCTCTCTCTCTCTCTCTCTCTCTCTCTCTCTCCCTCTCTCTCCTCTCTCTCTCTCTCCCTCTCTCTCTCCTCTCCCTCTCTCTCTCCTCTCTCTCTCCTCTCTCTCCCTCTCTCTCTCCCTCTCTCTCTCCCTCTCCTCTCTCTCTCTGTCTCTCTCTCTCTCTCTCTCTCTCTCTCTCTCTCTGGTTTTTCCTGTAGAAGTTCTCAAACTCGAAACGCTTTGCATCTGTTGTGTCACGTGTTCGTTCTCGTTCACCTGGCGAGCCAGTGACTCATACCTGTTCTCCAGCCTGACCGCCAGCCTGCAAGTCCTCCACTTTCGACCATTAAATCATGCCAGAGAGAAGCTAGTTCATGAGTTTTAAACACGAGGAATGGAATACAGAAGTTTGCAAAACAATCGTCATGTTCTTTCGTGGATTAAAAAAAAAAAAAAAAAAAAAAAAAAAGATGAGAGTCAAACCGAAGCAAACAGGTGCAGTGACGCTATGAGTTACGCGGCCATCCAGCATAAGGGAAGAGAAAATAATGCGAGAAGACCCCAATATATATATATATATATATATATATATATATATATATCGCCTGCCCTTCTTATCACTGAAATGGTAAGACCGTAAACTCGGGCTGTTTTCTACCCCCGATGTCTTCTGTCTTTTGTTGTTTTTCTTTATTCCAGCATATTGTTGGCCCTTACATGTGACATATATATGTCCAGACCATATACCAAGATACAGTTGCGCATCTTTGTTTTATGAACATTGTTATAACAGAAACGACTGGCGTTAGTCCAATCACACTAAGTGATAAGTTGGTGAGAGTTACCTTATCCTAGACACACGGGTATCTTTGATAGCGTTTGTTTGTGTACTGCCATTTTGATTCATTACATGCCTTAACTGCACTATCATTTCACCCGTATACTATGCTAAACATTCTTGCGTCTGCAACAAGTTTTCCTCTTCCTCTTTGCGTTTGTCAGTGTGATTTGTTTCAACAGCTCCAAAATCTTGGCTTGACACAGAAGCTATGAACAAAGCTATGACATTACTATCCTGGCAATGTAAATACCGATTACGACAGTGTCAAAACAGGCGACACTGTGTGCCAGTGTGTCTGTCAGATCTCACTGTGATTTCGCAGAATAAAACTTTTATAGTCAGTTCACTTCAGCCAACTTTACATCCTTCCCTAGTTTAGTTTGGCTGTAGTTTCTGTCTTGGCTGTCGAAAGTCTTTTCTGTCTGCCTGGTGTGTTTTGTGTCGATCTGTCGGTCTGTCTGCCTGCCTCACTGTGACAAGTTTTACATCAAGCTTATAAAGAGAAATGCTTGCAGGTATACGTCAGGATTCGGCGCATGTTTAGGTACAGTGGACATTATGTTTGCCAAGTTTTGTGCAGCATTTTTTCTTCTTCTACTTAGCCGTACATTTACGTTGAATATATATATCCAACGTAAATGTACGGCTAATTAGATATTTACAGAGTGAATTGTGTTATAATAGAAAAATAAAAAAATATCCCCAGAACTTTGACTTGCACAGTCTTATACAAAGAGAGGATGAAGCCTGATAATATTGTGTGAGATTCTCTCCTAGAAATCTGCCTTGTAATTTTTTACAACCAAACGCGGGCCGTGAGAAAGAACTCATGATAGACTTCAAAATTTACGACTGTATGGCGAAGGAAAAATATTGTTTACTGCAGTGTATGGCAGAATGAACATCTGGAGAAAGCTTGACCGCAGAGGGACTTCTCAGGAAACAAAAACCCACTCTCATCCACCTCCATCCATCCACACACACACACACACACACACACACACACACACACACACACACACACACACACACACACACACACCTTTAACCTTTACCGGATGACCTCGCAGACCTGATCGTGCGGGTCGCCCAAGACCCACACATTTTGTAGCTCTAGGCTTTTCCTATTGCTATAAATCCCTATTCAGATCGCGTGGTTATTGTAAGACCCACACCTGATAAAGGGCGGTTCAGCAGCTTATTCCTCACCCGATGGCGTGGGTCTTGTGTGACCCATTAAAATGTATAGGTACTGATAATTGATTGTGCCCATACATGAAATTTCTGTGACCAATGGCTGTGAAGATCGTTGAGGAACTCCTAAGATTTCGTGAGCATAGCTCTATCCGTTCATAAGATATGATGCTTTTATTGAGTCGCTGGGTCATGGAAGACCCAGGAAGCACGATAAAGGTTAATGAAATACGTCTTCGTCCGTGTACATATATATATATGTTTTCATACGTCATTGCCTATATACGTATCATTTGTCTTTCTTTTTATGTCACATGTCCTGAAGACGGTCTATGATCGAAACGTTGAATATTTTTTTTTCTTTTCTATTTTTATATCTTCTGAGCATCCTCAAAGACATTTTGTATTGTTCAAAGAAGACCTGCGGTCAAAAACTTGCTTCATTAGTCAAGCGTATTGGCCCTGAACTCCTTATGTTCTGGGGGGTGGGAGGGGGGGGGGGTGGGGGTGGGGGTGGGGGTGGGGGACAGGCTCCATCTGCTCATGATTCCCAAAATGTCCTTCTGCTGTCAGAAATATTTTGGCGCTGTTGGTATCTAAACCTGTACCTCCTGGGCGCCTCAGGGTGTTGCTCCTTTACTGGCTATCAGCCCAACATAACTATCGGACATCTTTTCTACTTCAGGGTCTTTATGGTTTTACTTGCGTACCCCCTCAACATGTTCCGGTGGGAACTCTTTTTGCTGCCGCACCTCTTCCATTACCTATAGGATTTTGATCCTCTTTTTTCTATTAAAAATCAAGGGCCTTTCCCGGGGATCATACGCTGATGAAGCTTACACCCTCTCCCCCAATCCCCCCCTCTTTCCCCTCGCTCCCCATCCTTGCTCTAACCTCTACGAAAAGGAATCTGGATCGAAATGTCATTTGTTGTAGAGTATAGTATCAAACGTAAATGTCACCCTGAAGACAGAACGAAGTAAATTCAGATAAACCAAGGGTAGACTGACCTCGACATATAACAGTATTATGATCTGTCGTATTGAATGTTGGATGTAACCCAGGTGCTAGCAGAAGGTCATTAGGCTCTCCAACTCAACAGCTTCAGCAGCGAAGTGACAGCAACAAGTCATTCCTGCACTTTTTTTCCCCAGAAACTCAAGAGTTGTGCAACCTTTTCTGTGAACGCTACAAGACAGGACGAAAATCTCCTCTCTCTCTCTCTCTCTCTCTCTCTCTCTTCTCTCTCTCTTCTGTCTGTCTCTGTGTGTGTGTGTGTGTGTGTGTGTGTGTGTGTGTGTGTGTGTGTGTGTACAGAGAAGAGAGAGAGAGAGAGAGAGAGAGAAGAGAGAGAGAGAGAGAGAGGGGGGGAGAGAGAGAGAGAGAGAGGAAGAGCTTTTTCTTCTTTCTTTTCATTTTTTTTTTGTAGGAAATAAGCTCTCATCGGCATGGAATGAATAGTTCTTTCTAAAACAGAGCAACTTATTACTGCTGTGTGCGGCTAAGGATTGGTTTCTTTGTCTGAATGGATGGGGCGACCCCCAATCATCCCCGTAACATATATGACGTTTAAGTCACGTGCTATATAACGTCAGTTTACCACTGCCGGAATGGAAGAACATAAAACGTAAGATTGTTCAAAACAGCCGTCGTGGTGAAATGGAGAGTGTCGCAGATTCCCCGGCTGGGAGGTCGTGAGTTCGATTCCCATCGGAAACATTTATTTGTGAGATCTTACGGCCCATGACCGGCACCTTCACAAGAGTTGAGTCTGGTGTGGGCTTTATCGGGCAGACAGAATCACTTTGCCGTCTTCCATCCACTTAGTGGATGCGCTTCTCAGAGTGTTGTGCTCAAGCTGCCGGACCTACACCCCAGGTGTCTGTATCTCTCTGTATCTATCTGATGTATACCGGGATACAATTATGGAAGTAAGCGTGGAATAAAGCCCCTGTCGTGCAGACTGGGAACAGGATAGACCTTCACAGCATCATCTCCACCATCCTCATCTAAATCGATCAGCATCAAAGAAGAAAGGGTTTTAAACTTTGTAGTCCTTCATGCCCTGTTCTCATGGTACTCAACAGTTTCGATTTTTGCTTTCCACGTCTATGGCCTTGGTCAGATCACCGTAGTCGCCGAATTGTAGCGTTACAACTAAAACAAGCCAAAAACACATCGAAGTTAAGTTAGGACAGACGACAAAATGACGAACGAGTTTTTCGCCCAAACGGCTAGCTCAGAGATCACTCAAAACGAAATGTAGACACAGCATTCTTCCTAGGCAACAGAGCTATTGATAAAAACACGACGACTGCCACGTCACCAGTGACAACCAGACGATTTCGGGTCGAAGAATAGATTTATTTCCCTCTTCAATGCAGTCGGTGATACATTTGCCAACACTAATGACAATATGATCCACGCTTCAACACAAAGCAAAGAAGCATACCAAACCAATGTGGACAAAGCATAGCTTATCACAATAGACCCACACTTCAAGACCAAGCAAAGAAACGTAACGACCAAAACAATCTCGTCGAACAATGGCTTTTTTTTTTTTTTTTTTTTTTTTTTTTTTTTTTTTTTTTTAAATACAGGTTCGTTCGGTATCAGAAAGAAAGCAGCAAAGATATTTGTTAGAAACTGTCATCAGCGTTTACACACACACACACACACACACACACACACACACACACACACACACACACACACACACACACACACACACACACACACACACACACACACACACACACACGCGCATAGAGAGAGAGAGAGAGAGAGAGAGAGAGAGAGAGAGAGAGAGAGAGAGAGGAACACACACACAATAATATGATTTCCCTCCGAAAGATGTTTCCCCCCAAAGGCTCAGCAAATGGAAACCTCTAAAAAGATTCAATGAACAAACATCCCTTTCGTAACCCCCTTTTTTCCCAACCGCTCAAAT
>JADBJO010003798.1:200000-207500 GCA_016801955.1 Conus betulinus
TCATCATCATCATCATCATCATCATCATCATCATCATCATCATCATCATCATCATCATCAACATCATCATCTCCGATGATAGTAAGTCACACAGATGCAGTGAAAAGAGATATAATTCCAATCAGGGATCTTCCAAACTCTCTGTCCTCAGTCCAGCACAACAGGGTAGAGGCACTGTGATTATTTAGTCCCTCGTATTGTCCGTTCAGGACTTACATCTTCATATAGGACCTTCAGTTGTATTGTGCAAGACGGCCTAAGACAGGAACTGACGGTGAGGTAAATGTCCACGCTCATCTGTACCCTGTATGGTGGTTTCGGACAGAGAGTCACGGTAGGATGCATGTCCACCTCCCCCTCCCCCCCCCCCCCCCCCCCCCCCCCCACTGCACTCTCCAGAATGGTCTCAGACAGGGAGTCATGAGGAAATAGTGTCAACACCTCCACTGTACCCAGTAGAATGTCTTGGACAGGGAGTCAAGGACTGAAGGAGAGACATGTCCGCACTCCACTGTACCCTTTAGAGTCATGGTCAGACACATGTCCACCTTCAGCCATACCCTGTAGAATGGTTTTGGACAGAATGTCATAGTGGGTTACACAACTACCCTCCACTGTAGAATGGTTTTGGACAGAACGTCATAGTGTGATAACACAACTACCCTCCACTGTAGAATGGTTTTGGACAGAATGTCATAGTGAGATACACAAGTACCCTCCGCTGTACCAGTTAGAATGGTTTTGGACAGGGAGTTATGGTGAGACACATGTCCACCCTCCACTGTACCCTGTAGATGGTTTTGAACAGGGAGTGATGGGGGGACACATGTCCACCCTCCACTGTACCCTGTAGGATGGGTTTGGACAGGGAGTCATGTGAGACATATGTCCACCCTCCACTGTACCCTGTAGAATGGTTTTGGACAGGGAATCATGGGGAGATACACGTCCATCCTTCATTGTACTGTACGGGGGCCGGAATAGCTCAGTTGGTAGAGCGCCGGACTCGTGATCCTGGGGACGCGGGTTCGAATTTCGGAACAGGGGGATTTTTCTCCTCGGAGTTACCATTGATTTTGACTCCATTCTCCATACAGTCCTTCGGATGAGACTATAAACCAAGGTTCCGTGTGTGAAAGCACGCACAACATCTTGCACACACGTAAAATCCCATCACCAATTTTCGGAAGAGAAGGCCAGTTTGGCCGTTGGTATGGGTGACACGTTACACATAGCAAGCACCTTCCCCGAAGATGGAGTATGGCTGGCTTAATGGCGGGATAAAAAAACGGTCATACACACAAAACTCCACTGCCTGTCTGTACAGGCAGTGTCCGCAGGATTATCAGCCTGCGTACGCAGAAAGAAAGAAAGAAAGTACCCTGTACAATGGTCTTGGGCGGGGAGTCATGGGAAGATACATGTCCACCCTCCACTGTATCCTATAGAATGGTCTTGCACAGGGTGTCATGGGAAGCTACATGCTATGCCCGCCCTCCACGGTACCCTACAGAATGGTCTTAGACAGGGTGTCATGGGGAGGTTCATGTCCACCCTCCATAGCACCCTGTAGAATAGTCTTAGATAGCGAGTCATGGTGAGGCACATGTCCCCCCTCAACCATACCCTGAAGGATGGTTTTGGTTACGGTGAGACACACAACCACCCCTCCACTGCACAATTTAGAATAGTCTTGGACAGGGAGTCATGGGAAGATACATATCCACCCTTCACTGTGCCCTACAGAATGGTCTTGGACAGGGAGTCATGGGAAGATACATATCCACCCTTCACTGTGCCCTACAGAATGGTCTTGACAGGGAGTCATGGGAAGATACATATCCACCCTTCACTGTGCCCTACAGAATGGTCTTGGACAGGGAGTCATGGGAAGATACATATCCACCCTTCACTGTGCCCTACAGAATGGTCTTGGACAGGGAGTCATGGGAAGATACATATCCACCCTTCACTGTGCCCTACAGAATGGTCTTGGACAGGGAGTCATGGGAAGATACATATCCACCCTTCACTGTGCCCTACAGAATGGTCTTGGACAGGGAGTCATGGGAAGATACATATCCACCCTTCACTGTACCCTACAGAATGGTCTTGGACAGGGAGTCATGGGAAGATACATATCCACCTTCACTGTGCCCTACAGAATGCTCTTGGACAGTGAGTCATGGGGAGGTGCATGTCCACCTTCCATTGCACCCTGTTGATCGGTTTGAACAGTGAGTCATGAGATTCATGTCCACCATCCACTTTCTCCTGTAGAATGGTCTTGGGTCAGGAAGTCATGGGCACACAATTGCTCTTAAGAAGGAAGCCTGCAATAGATAGATAGATCACTGCGAGGACAGGTTTTTGTCTGTCAGCTTACTGTCCACTCGCTGCCTGACATCATTCCTTGGGTTGTGGAGGATGTACCGGGATAACTGGGTTGACCTCTGCTGTCAATGTCCAGCTCTCGCATCTTGAAAGAAGGATGGCATCCCCAGTAACCTGCAGAGTTTGTTCTTTACTTGGAAGCTAGTATTACTGGGTTTCCAAACGACGCTAAGTCTTGTGTGTGTTTCTAGGGGGGGGGGGGGGGGGGGGGGGGGGGGGGGATTTATGTCCTAGTACGGCAGAAGGGGTGGGTGAAAAACTGCCAAAGGAATGACCGAACTCTTTTACAGCTTTCCCCGCCTTCCCCAACCCCCTCACCCACCCCTCAGTCATTTAATCCTCCCTGGAAGAAAACCAGGATGGGTGGATGAGCTTGGAGCGAAATAGCTTAGTCTATCGAGTTTAGTGGCGGCTTGGGAAAGTGTGAGCAAAATGTATCCCAGTCTTTTCCTCGGTCCCTCTGTCTGTCTGCCTGGATAGACGACAGTATAGTTACCTCTCTGAATGCCTTTGCAGTCTCTCTCTCTCTCTGTCTCTCTCTCTCTCTCTCGCTCGCTCGCTCGCTCGCGCTCAAGTTGTCCCTTCAGTAAGCTTGGCAGTTAATTTGGCGTGCGTGCATTTGTGTCTTGTGTGTTTTCAGGCATTTCTGTGACTTCTCTTCGCGTATCCGTGTTTTGTCAAGCACGCCCACATTTTCTGATACATTCCCTTGCCGTTGCCGTCGTCTGTAAGGTCATGTCTTCTTGTACATGTGCTATGTCTTCTCGTGCATGCCTGTGCATTGTCATGCATGTCGGCGGCTTTTCAGATGTGTAAGCGTCTTCTTACGCACGGCCATGTGTTCCCGAGTATGTTTTGTCTTAGATGTCCGTACTTTATTCAGGATGTCCATGGCTTATCATGGATGTCCATACCTCATCATGAATGTCCATACCTCATCATGGATGTCCATGGCTTATCACAGATGTCAGTATCTCATCACGCATGTCCATACATGACTTATTATGGATGTCTATAGCTTATCATGAATCTCCATGCCTCATCATCATCATCATCATCATCATCATCATATATATATATATCTGAAAGAATGCATCACCATGCCATACATTGTGCACACACACACACACCACACACACACACACACATACACACACACACACACACACACACACATATATATATATATATATATATATATATATATATATATATATATATATATATATATGTGTGTGTGTGGTGTGTGTGTGTGTGTGTGTGTGTGTGTGTGTGTGTGTGTGTGTGTGTGTGTGTGTGTGCGCGCGCGCGCGCGCGCGCAATTAAAACGAAAATGTGGAGTTTGATAAATATCTTGCATAACTTGAAACCATAAAGTTTGAATGAGAGAAAGAAACTGTGATTTTATTTGTCAGGTTGTAGAGTTCATGGATATGCTCATTCCCTGTTACACTCCCCACAGAAAAGGGGTTGCAGCCGCCGTGGTGAAGTGAATAGCGTCGCGGACTGGGAGGTCGTGGGTTCGAATCCAATCAGAGTCATGTGGGATTTTTCTGCCCCGACTGGCTCCTGCCCATAGTTGAGTTTGCTGCGGACTCAGTTGGGAAGACTGGGATCACACAGTCGAGTTTCATCCACTTAATGGATGCGTTTCTGAGAGTGTTGGTCAAATTTCCTGACTAACACTGCACGTGCCTGTATCTCTCGAGCCTGGTTGACACAGGGATATATTATGAAAGGAAGCGTAGAGTACAGCCCTGTAGTCTCAGACCGAAATGGAAATCCGTAGCATCATCTTAATCATTCTCATCGATCAGCATAAAATAATGTCTCAGATTCTGTGTCCCTTCATGCCCTGCTCTCATGGTGACCTCAATTTCGATGTCCTCTCCACGTCTGTGGCCTTGGTTTGGTTCCGTCGGGGTCACCGTATCGGCGAGTCCATGGGGGCTGTCGTTGGACGGACGTGGTGGCGCCATCCGGAGGGAGAGCTCACTCATGCCGGCTCCGCGACTAAGCAGTTATTGTCGTCAGTAGAGGGCTTCTTAGTAGGTGGTGTCCTGCGTATGTTAGATCGGAACAGGCGCCACTGAACACCACCGAAGTGACTCGGCAGCAGTGCAGTGTCTCCTCCGGTGGGTTGCCTCTTGACATCGACTGCTCCATGTGGATTGCCGGGGCTGCGGCGGGGCCGACCGGGGGTTAGGACAGAAAAAAAAAAAAGGTCGAAAGTGTTTAGCATCTGTTCAGCTCCTTGCGTCAAAACTCTTTTTTTTTTTTTTTTGGCCAAGAAAATAGTAAATGTTCATCAAGAAAGCGAACTCATAAACATAAGTTTCCATGTTTACTATGTTACTAGCTGTTCTTACTCTTCGCGCAAATATTACGTCATAAAGTAACAACGCTTCAAATGACCAAGACGGCTCCAGGGAGTGGTGGAAGAATGGCATGCATCAGAAAGAAGTAATTGGCATTTATAATCATTCAGTGTACAGATGTTAGACTGGTCGGAAATATTTCTTTCTTTTCTCTTATTCCTTGTCTTTGACACGAAGTCTTAAGGACCAAAGGTGTTTTAAAAAGTGAAACTCGTTTTTATGTCAATATACATTATACTCTATGTGCACAATGTATGGCATGGTGATGACATATTATGTTATTATTAGTACACTTTGCATGAGGGAACTTACTTTTGCCGTGAAAAAAAAAAAAAACCCTTAGAAAGTGAACTTTTCACAGTTACAGTTTACCATAGTCTCAGCTGCTTCATTATTCCCTAGAGGTGTTCGGCGTTTGAAGTTCAGTTACAAAGAGTTTGTCTCAAAGCAAAACAAGTTTGGAAAATATGTTGTTCGTGTTTTTCTCTTTCTTTCCGTCCTTCTGTTCAAATTTCTTTCTTTCTCTCGCAGTGAAACACAAAATTACATTTTCTTTCTCAGAGCTGAATACGATTGTTTCTCTTTCTTTTCTTTCTTACATTCTTTATTTGTGTTTACTTGTTTGTTCGTTTGTTTGTTTCTTTCCTTCTTTCCTTTTTTGATCTTTTTGCCCTACGTTTGCAACAATGTGGATCAATGTTGTATCCTTGTTTTGGCTGCTTTTGTAAGCACTTGCGCGCGCGTATCTATTTGTGTGTCTAAGAGAGAGAGAGAGAGAGAGAGAGAGAGAGAGAGAGAGAGAGAGAGAGAGAGAGAGAGAGAGAGAGAGAACGTGGTATGTTTTAATATCAGCATTTCTTTTTCGGCCATTACGAGCATCGTCATAACCAACTTTGTAGAACGATAAACATTACTAAAATACTTTCCACATAGTACATTTTTCAAATATCGTTTTCAGTAATAACTGATGTCACAAAGTTGACTGGTTATTGTTAAACCGTTATCAGCTTAATTATCAGCTTGGTTCATATTTTGGTTAAAGAAAAAGAAGTGTTTAACACTGACAGAAGATATGTTAAACAACATTTATCCAAACGTTGCAACAAACATGAGTTTGAATTCTCTTAGAATAGGATCATTGAATACCGTCTTTAGCATACAGAGGGATGGACAGAAATAGATATTCTACTAAACAATGCACACAAAATGACTACACCTAAATCATAGTTGGAGTGGATACAAACGAAAGAAATCGGAAGAGACACTTCTCAGTCTGGTTACTGTGAAGCAAGTTTGTTGAATACAAAACCAAAGGCTATATGAGAGATATAAAAAACAAACAAAAACAAACAAAAACGAAAAAAAAACACCCCCACGAATGTTACAAAACCCTTACAAAATTTAATGATTTTGGGCACTGGAAATTAAAGTGTTGGCTGGATGAAAACGTGCGATTAACACCATGAGTTACAACTAAGGAAGTACGGCTGCATGAAGTGCAATGGAAAATGAATGATAGTATTTACCCAACAAATATACTTCTCAAAAAAAAAAAAAAAAAAAAAAAAAAGCTTATATAGCGCTCTTCGATGAGAGAAAAAGACTCATCCTCAAAGCGTTTCACAATACAGGAAAAAATAGCCGTTTCCATAAACATTGCACAATATTGAGAAAAGGCATCAAAACAATAGGTCACAAAGTAAGCACTAAAACAGATGCACAAACCACACCCCCCCCCCCCCCCACTCCATCTTCTTCCCATCCTCCTCCCCCTCCCCCCTCTCCCCGTCCCATCGCCGCCCCACACACATGACATTTTATGAACAACGCTCGACAAGAATTTGGGAATAGAAGAAAAGAACCAACCCCCATCCCCACGCCCACCCCCACCCACCCACCCACTCGCCTCCAAAGTTCGTGAACACTGCACAGGGTACCATTTAAAACATGCAGAAGGAAGCACCCCCCCCCCCACACACACACACACACACAAAGGGCAAACTCAAAACGAAGCAACAAAAACCCACGCGCGTAAACGCACACACACGAACGCACACACGCAAAAGTACATAAGCATTCAGGCACGGGAAGCGCGCGTGCACATACAAGAGGCGAAGGGATGGAGAATGCATAGGAAACACGCATTAACTCGTAAGCTATGAAGAAGGACAAAGGACTTCTGAAAGAGATGCATTTTGAGACTAGATTTGAACCCAGAGAGAGTCTGAAAGTCACGGAAACGAATAAATATGATCACTGTGTTATGGAAGTTGATTAAAAAAAAAACATTTTATTAACCAATTTACAGATTCTGGAAAGAAATAGAAACAATGATATCATTTTGACTTGAAAAACAAAACGTCTGAAACTTCCATTAACTGACACACTATTTTGTGTACAAATGGGGAAAAGCTCGAAAAGAAAGCGAGAAACCATATTATTATTAAAAGGTAAAATGTCAATAAGAGCAGCGCGTACAACAACAGCAGTTTTTTTTTGCATTACAAGTTATATTTGAACAACACTTTCAACTCAGAAAACAATATAATCCGCCGATTCTGATTGTCCTTGAGTTGTTTTGTGTTCTTGCCATGCAAGACCGACAATTTTCATGCTGATATAAGAAAAAAAATGTGTGTTTGTCACAGTGAAAAACAAAAATACTGGAAAAGAACAGATCATGTGTCCTGACCTTAAAAATACATGTATCTAAATGCAGCAAAAGTCT
>JADBJO010003798.1:215000-217500 GCA_016801955.1 Conus betulinus
GCGCGCGCGCGCACGTGCCCGTGCGCGTGCGTGTCCGTGAGATGTGTTTTGAGAGAGAGAGAGAGAGAGAGAGGAGAGAGAGAGAGAGAGAGAGAGAGAGAGAATTAACTGGAAGACTCAATAATTCCAGCAAAATCGAATCTTTTGTGCGTTTGTCTGTTTTGTTTCTTGTTTTGGCGGTTGTTTCCGTCTTTGGTATTCTTTCGTTCTCTTATAGTTTGTTGGTTGTTTGGCGTTTTTTCTTTTTCTGTGTTTTTCTTTTTCTGTTTCGTTCTCTTTTGCCTGTTACCCCGCCCCCCTCCCCCCCCCCCCCCCCCCCCCCCCCCCCCCCCCCCCCCCCCCCCCCCCCCCCCCCCGGCCCCACCTCCCCCTCCACGCCCCACCTTCGCCAAACCGCCAAAAACCCCATCCCTTCCTTTATTGTTTTTATATTCTTTTGAAAATTTCCTCTTCATTTCGTCTTTTGCTTTTTTTTTTTTTCTTCTATTGTTCTTCTGTACTCCATTGTATTATTGTGTGTTGATCTAGGTCTACGTTTTATTTATCTGTATGTTTGCGTATATGTCAGTTTGTGCTTTTCTTTTTTTTTTTTTTTACTTTCTTTTCTATCTTTCCACTAACCTTATTACTTTTTGCATGTTTGTCTTTCCCTTTCTTCATTTCTTCCTGCTGCTTTTTTTGTGGTGTGTTTGTTTGTTTTGCTTGTTTTTGTCTTGCTCTTTCTTTCTTTCCTTCCACCTTTCATCTTTCGTCCGTCAGTTGTAAATGTTGATCGTTCATCTTTCCCTTTTTTCTTTCTTTATTTTTTGTTCATTTTCCTTCCTTCCTTCCTTTCTTTCTTTCTTCTGTCTTTCTTAACTGCTTAGTTCCATCTTTTTACGCTTCTCTTCTCTTTAGACTATGTATTGTCACTTTTTGTCCTTCAGTTTATTTCTTCTTTTTTTTTTTTCTTCATTGTTTCTATCTGTCTTTATTCTTCTTTAGTCTTCCTTCTTTTCTTCTATACTTATGCATTTGTTCTCCTTCTTTCATTCTCTAATTCAACAATTTTTGTCATTCTAGGTTTCTTTCATTTTTTTTTTTTTTTTTTTTTTTTGTTCCCTTTTTCCCTTTCTTGCTGAGTCTATAACTTGTTTTTTTTCGTTCTGTTTTCACTTTTCTTTTTTTTTCCCGTTGTTTTGCTTCTCTCGTTCATATCTCAGTATATCTTTATTCGTTATTTCTATTGTTGTTTTTGTTTTCGCCGTTGTTTTCGGACCTTTCATCGTCTTATCCGCACTTTTCGCTCATCTATATGCGTCTTTCTTTCTTTCGTTTGTTCATTCTCTTTCTTGTTTTGTTTCTTCTCTCGTTGGCTTCAAATGTCACAATATTAAATATCTATCTATCTGTCTAACTATCTATCCATCCAGCTCTAGCTAGCTATATCTACCCCCCCCCCCCCCCCCCCCCCCCCACCCCCCCCCCCCCCCCCCCACACACACACACACACACATATATATATCCTGAGGAGAGCCAGCGCTCGAAACACAGATCTGTTGATTTAAAAAACTTCCTTTTACCATACTATATTAACAATAATATATATATATATATATATAATATATATATATATATATATATATATATATATAAAACCCCGACACAGATTGGAACGAAAAACAGCCGTACGGACAGGCCAAAATAACAGAGTTGAGATAAAAAAACAAAGCAAAAAACCCATTTTCTCTGTGTTTCTTTGTTACTTGAGTGTTTCTTCTCTCTCTCTCTCTCTCTCTCTCTCTCTCTCTCTTCTCTCTCTCCTCTCTCTCTCTCTCTCTCTCTCTCTCAGCTCTCTCTCTCTTGTGTGCAGTATTACTTTCTTTTTGTGTTTCGTGTTTCTGCTTAACATGACAAATGTCTGTTCATTCGGTCCTTCTCCCACGGGATATGATTTTCTTTTTTATTTGTTGTTTATTTCGATCGTCTCGATTTTCTCTCTTTCTGTCATATCTTACTTCTAACGTCCTTCCATCTTTTTTTTTCTGTGTGTGTGTGTGTGTGTGTGTGTGTGTGTGTGTGTGTGTGTGTGTGTGTGTTTAATTCTTACACTCTTTTTTTCGTATTATTTTCTGTTTATCTGCATCTCTGTTTCTCTATCCGTATATCTGAAGAGTTGACTGTTTGTGTCATCTCTCTCTGTCTCTCTGTCTCTCTCTCCGTGTCCCTGTCTCTGTCTCTGTCTGTCTCTTAGAGGTGTGTGTGTGTGTGTGTGTGTGTGTGTGTGTGTGTGTGTGTGTGTGTGTGTGTGTGTGTGTGCGTGCGTGCGCGCTTGCTTGCTTGCTTGCTTGCTTGCATGCGAGTGTGTGTGTGTGTGTGTGTGTGTGTGTGTGTGTGTGTGTGTGTGTGTGTGTGTGTGTGCACCTGCGCATATGTATGTGGTGTGTGTTTGTGCTTGCGCACACGCGCGCGCGCGCTCGCGCGTATGCATTTGTGCTTTTTACCTTCTTCCCTTCTTTTC
>JADBJO010003798.1:222500-227510 GCA_016801955.1 Conus betulinus
GGTAAATATCCTTTACAACATTACAAGCCCAGCTAAAAAAAAAAAAAAAGAAAACATGCAGAAAAGAAAATGAAAGGCTCCCTGCCAAAACATGCAAAACTAATGTGATGCAAAAAGCGGAGACATCTTTCAGTGGTCTGTATGGTTTTGAGTTCGAACTCCCACCCCCACGGACTAATTACTTCCCTAGCAACCCTTATCTCTGTAGGACTTAGATCAGGGAGCTGTGGCGCTCTGTTGTGTGTGACGCGCTCGTGTGTGTGTGTGCGTGCGTGCGTGCGTGCGTGTGTGTGGTGGGCAGAGTAGTGGATTTGATTGGAAGCACGTCAACATCATCATCATTTTTCATCATCACCATCATCGTCATTGTCGTTGTTGTTGTCGTCGTCAGCAGCAGCAGCAGCAGCAGCAGCAACAACGTCGTGTGTCGTCGTCGTTGTCGTTGTCTTGTTGTCGTTGTGATCATTATCAAAACTCCCGACCACTTGCTCCAAACAGTCATTGTTTCTCACAAGCCTGCAGCTGTGTGTCTGCCTACCAACCCAACCTCTGGATGCCCAATCACACAACGCCTGCACCAAACACTGACCCTTCCAACAGCACGTCCGTTCCTGCCTTGTCTCATCAGTCTTCACTATGAGGCCACAGAGGTTCTGTATGTGCTGATGAGAAGTCGAGTGTGTGTGTGCTTCAATCACCGCTGATTGGAGGATCGTAGAATCACCCCCCACCAATCACCCCCACCCCCACCCCTCTGCACCGCCACCTTCTCTTGCGCGCGCGCACACACACACACACACACACACACACACACACACACACACACACACACACACGTACACACACACACACACACCACACACACACACACACCACACACACACACACACACACACACACACACACACCACACACACACACACACACACACACACACACACACATACAAGCACGCACGCACACACGCACACACAACACACACACACACACACACACACACACACACACACACACACACACACACCACACACACACACATACGCGCGCTCACGCAACGTCGCGCGCGCGCACACACGCACGAGTGCACGCCCGCACACGCACGCACGCACGTGCACGCACGCACGCACGCACACACACTCACGCTCCCTTCAATTTTTCACCCTCTTCCGGCAGCATTGTGTCCACGAGCGGTCAGTTGGCCATGCTACGAATAAGATGCAGCCCTTTCAAGCTAGACAGTCTTTTTTTTATTTTTCGGGGGGGGGGGGGGGGGGGGGATGCTGGTTAGCTTATTTTAGCAGCTCACTAGAGAGAAAGAGACAAGGTCACGATACTGGCTGGGGATATCTTTGGGACTCACTGTTCTTCTGTAATAGCAAATGCTCCTTTCTGTAACAATACTTCCCATTCGCCCTTCTTCTCGTCATTTGTAGTCGACTTTTTTTTTTTGAAGGCGTCAGATCTTCAATCCTGTCGCCACGAGGAATCCACTGTCTTGTCGAACTCTTGAGGGGTGCCCCAAAGCTGCGTCTGAAGTTCTGCACCTTCTGGCCAGGTTTGACGCCATAGAACATCATGGACTGGACGGTGTTGGAGGATGTGTTCTGGGGTCTGAGATCCCAGTGCCATGCAGACATTCGTCTGTGTGGGCAATCTTTATTCGAGTGAGGTGGTTCAGCAGTCAGGCAATGGCCAGTTCTCAGTGTGAAGAGGATTGTTTGCCGGTATTTCTAGAGCTAATGGATTGGATCAACACCTCTGTCTGCACCCAGCCTTTCTCTTCCACTGGTTTTGGTGTTGATTGCGGATGATACCTTTTTGACCTCTCTGTAGGTCACCGGGTGGCTGAACTGCTCCATATTGCTGCCTGATTGGGGACAGAGCGTCAAACTTCTCGTCTCCAGTGATCCCGCAGTTGAATGGAACCCACTGCAGTACAATGGTGGATTGTCTTGAAAGATCGTGGAAGTTTTTTTTTCTTTAATGTTTTTCAGCTGCTGTTCGCTTCTGTTGCTCTGAGATCCCTGCAGCAGACATCTGCAGTCAGAGAAAGAAAGCAGTCGTGGGTGGTGGGTTATCTGACTTCCTGAACCCTTGCGCGGCATGCAGAGGAGCTGCTGACTCGGCTCCGTAGTTGGAGGAGAGTCCCACTCATAACGCCATTTTCAAACAGTTAGCTGAACATTTGTCGAACCTTTGCTTACATAAAAAGAGATGAGATATGAGGCGTTCTGAGCCTTAGGTTCAACATCCTTGGGAAGAAAAGCATTGGAAAGAGAAACCTACCCGTTTAAGGGGAAAAAAAAGAGAGTGGCTTTCTTTGATTATCTACCCCTGGGGAGGAAAATGAGGGGTGGATCATGAAACGCATAGCAGCACCCAGATTATAGACTTTGCTGTGGAAAAACCCAGACGGTACGTTAAGAACTGTAGTTCACATGACACGTTCTGACCTTTCACAGGGACAAACACGTGAAAAGTTTCTTTGCAGGTCATTGGCTAATATAAGCGACACTGGTCGTGAACTGAACCCGGTACTACAAGAACTAACTCCTCTCTCTATCTCTCTCTCCTCTCTCTCACTCTCTCTCGCTCTTCTCTCTTTCTCTCATTCATCTGAGAACCACACATTAAATGAAATGATAGAAAATATATGTTCAGAAGCGCACGAAGTAAGTTTCGAGTTGATGTTTATGATTGCGTGTCACGTTTGAGGTTACAGTATACAAATGAAAAGAAATATATGCCGCTCGTGTAATCTGGCCAGGGAAGTAAGTCCATCCACACACACACACACACACACACACACACACACACACACACCACACACACCATCAGTGACACACACGCACGAACACACACGCACACACACAATCTGGCCAGGGAACACACACACACACACACACACACAACTTTTTTTTTTTTGCTGTCCTGCTTTTCATGACCTTAGAACCAGATTTATAAAAAAGCCAAAGTATTTTTCTGACCCTGTAATTTTAGAACTGAACTTAACTCCTAGCATCAAAAAATGAAAAATTCTCTTAAATCTTGCACGGTACATTATGAAGCACAAAAAAAGGCTTTGCGTACTGTATGTTCTTAATGTTATTGTATTGTGCATAAATACTTGCGTTTTCCTTGCATTTTCTTTCATGACAATATTTATATCATGATGTGTATTGAAGGTATCACCCCTTCAGTAATGAGCCCTGGCCTTTATCTGAATAAATGTTCGTATGTCGCATTGCTCTCTCTCTCTGTCTCTCTCTCTCTCATCTCTCTCTCTCTCTCTCTATTCTCCCTCGGTCTATGTGTGTGGGTGTGTGTGTTGTGTGGTGTGTGTGTGTGTGTGGTGTGTGTGTGTGAGATGTGAGAGAGAGAGAGAGAGAGAGAGAGAAGAGAGAGAGAGAGAGAGAGAGAAGATGGTTGCGGTGACAAGTACAAGAAGCGGTAAAAAGAGCACGGTACGGCATGGTCACCGGATTTTCAAAGCAAAGTGTCATCGAACAAAGCAAATAATAGAGCTGAATTAGAATTGTTCATATTGTCAGGAGAACGACAGCATGCATTTGGCCAGATGTAGAAGTGAGTTGGACTCACAAACAAAAACCCTCAAGAGAGAGAAAACATACAATATGTGTTTTGTTTTCGAATTCATAGGTCTATCGGAGAGAGAAAAAATGTTGGGTAAGTCTTGGTAATGAAATAGATATATTTAAAAAAAATCAGGAGATAGATAGATAGATAGATAGACGGGGACAGATAAATCTAGAAGACAGATAGATAGATAGATAGATGGATGGATGGATGGATCGAGATGGACAGACGGACAGACAGACAGATATACACAGAGAGATGCAATAGACAGACGCATAGATAATAAAGACCAAAGCGAAGGTTTTTCGAACAACGTGTCTGGCGCAAGCAGATTGCCAATATAAACCAAAGTCTTCAGACCACAAAGACAACACAGGAGGGGATGGGTTGACATTAAACCTTCTACGAGGGAGGCCGAACTTTCGTGGGAGAGAGGTTGGGGCCTAGGGAAGTCGGCAGAATCACTGAAACTTTCTTTCTTAGGCGAAATCCAAGCAAGCCATCCAAACCTCAGCACCCGAGAGTGGGTTGGGGCTATGTTTATTCCTGACGTGAGAAAGAGAGAGAGAGAGAGAGAGGAGGACGAGAGAGAGAGAGAGAGAGAGAGAGCATGAGGAAGAGAGAGAAGGAGAGAGAGAGGAGAGAGAGGGGAGACGAGAGAGAGACAGAGACTGCGAGAGGAGAGAGAGAGAGAGAGAGAGAGAGACGACTACAGGAAGGCGGATAGAGAGACAGAGATCGGACTAAAGGGGACGTTTTCCCCCCCGAGCGTCAAACAAAGGGAGTTAATTAAATCGTGTTGGGGGGGGGGGGGGTTCTGTCACTGACACACAATTCACAATGGAATATGACGCATAAAGAAAGGGTCTCTCCATGGTACTTTTAGTCTCAGTTTTGCTGCAGCCTAATCAACCAAAGTGTCCCTTCCAAGGCTGTGGCCGCACTTGTTCAAAGAAAATCCTGACCTTAAAATGAAGAAGAGAAAAACCCAAGGGCTCTAATTATGGTTTACGTAGTCCGTAACGTGACAGCTAAACTGCTGATATCCCTAACAAAGCAGCAGACAAAACTAGGCTTCCAGTGGGCGACATGAATTCCCCTTAATTCATCAAGACTGGTTTACAAACTTATGTACAAAAAAAAAAGACAAAACAAATAGCAGAAAAAAAACACAGTAGTGCAACAAAAATTATATTTCACTCAAATGGCAAGTAGACTTGAGACATTGCCCAAAACTACTTCTCCTCTCTCCTCTCTCCTCTCTCTCTCTCTCGGCCTCCTCTCTCTCTCTCTTTCTCTCTCTCTATGTATGTATGTATTGATGTATGTGGTGTGTGTGTGTGTGTGGTGTGTGTGTGTGTGTGGTTGTGTGTGTCCGTCGTGTCTGTCCGACAAAAATTATATTTAAGTCAA
>JADBJO010003799.1:0-2500 GCA_016801955.1 Conus betulinus
TTTTCACAAGATTGTAAAGGATTTAATGAACAAAGAAAAGCAATGGATATACTGCGCTGAGTTCAAGCATAAAACAGAGCAAAGGAGATCCAAGAGTGCTAACAATTTACAAGATTAATCAAATGAAGACGACTTTCCAATATCCCATGAAGTTGCAGCTGCAGTGAAATCCTTTAAATGTGGTGAGGCCACAGGCATCGACCATAACCGTGCAGAACTCTGGAATCATGGCGGAGAGGCAGTAACTGATATCCTAACTGCCACATGCAACACCAGTCTGGTGCATCGGAGAGTGGCCCACGCCTTAGACTCAATCCATAATCGTTTTTTTCTTCCGCATGAAAGGAAATCTACTTTGCTACAACTATCGCACTATCATTTTGATCACCGTGCCAATAAAAATAATGCTCAAAATCATTCTGAACAGATTACAGCCGCAGGAGATTCCATTATTTTATTGCTGAAGAACAAACTGGATTCCGCAAAAGGCAGAAAAGTACTATCAAACTGATCTTAAACCTGCGTACGCTTTGTGAAAAAGACCTCTAACACCAGAAAGTCTATCCTGTCTTCGTGTACTTCAAGAAGGCGTTCGACGGAGTTTGGTGGAAGTAGTTGTGGAGTACAATGAAGGAGTTTATTATCGGGCAAAAGATAACCAACTCCATCCCATAACTGTACTCCAAGCAGACTTGCTCAGTGCCATCACAGGAAGCTCTTGGAGCTGGGGTTCCAGACTTCTATCTCCCCATACTTTTCAACATATGTCTAGAACGTATCATGACTGACGCATAAACAGATCATGTCAACACAGTCAGCAATGGAGGAAGAACTATCAGACACAGTTGGAGAAAGAACTGTCAGGAGCCTCTTTGCAAATGATGATCTGGCAGGCAGCGAACATCCACTCGGAAAAAGCTGGTTCTAAGACGGGATGAAACATCATCACCAAGATTTTGCATGGAACATTGGATCGGTCATTAGGAAGAGGTTCTCTCTCTGCCTGTGACTTGTCATCCCTTTTCTGTGTTTTGCGTCCTCGCGCACGCGCGCGCGCGCGCGCGCATGTGTGTGTATGTGTGTGTGTGTATGTGTGTGTGTGTTGTGTGTCTCTGTCTGTCTGTCTGTGTCTGTGTGTGTCTGTGTGTGTGTCTGTGTCTGTGTCTGTGTCTCTGCCTCTCTCTCTCGCTGTCTCTCTGTCTTCGTCGTTCTCTGTTTCTTTGTCTCTGTCGCTCTCTGTGTCTCTCTCTGTCTCTGTCTCTCTGTCTCTGTCTGTGTTTTCTCAGTCTCTGTCGCTCTCTGTGTCTTTTTCTCAGTGTCTGTCTTTGTGTCTCTGTCTCCCTGTCTCTCTCTCTGTCTTTATCTCTCTCTCTCTCTTCTTTCTTTCACCCACACCCCCCACCACCACACCCCCCCCCCCGAAATTTAGGCCCCGTTGTTGGCTTCGAGGCTGGGAGAACGGGGGAGTGTGGGAGTGTGGAGGAGAGTAAGGAGAGAGTAGAGCAGCCGGGAGGCAGGGTGGAGGGGTGACAAGCAGCAGATTTCCCTGTCCACACCAACTCCCAAACCTCCAGGTCGTCAAGATCAAGAACTTTTACCCTTGCCCTTTCTCTGTCTGTCTGTCTGTCTGTCTGTCTGTCTGTCTGTCTGTCTGTCTGTCTGTCTGTCTGTCTGTCTCTCTCTCTCTCTCTCTCTCTCTCTCTCTCTCTCTCTCTCTCTCTCCCAACCCTTCCCCACACTTCCCCCTACCCGCACAGACAGGAGGGGAAAAAACAAACAAACAAACAACAAACAAGATGCAAAGCATATAAACGTACTCCCAGTTTATCCTGAATACACGTGAGATATTCCATAACGAGAAAAATAAAAAAAATCCGCCTTGGGCTGGTGTAACCGTTAGTAACGGCTATTCTGGTAAACATCGGCCATCGTCTCTGACCTATAATGAACATACTTACAAATTTTCAGAAAGATCGGCCAAGAACTTTCTGAGATTTTCCATAAAGAAGAAAACCATAATGGGCCGTTAGTAACGGCTATAACAGTAAACTTAAACATCGGGCATCATCCGTGACCCATAATGTACATACCTACAAATTTTCAAAAAATCGGCCACGTACTTTCTGAGATATTCCATAAAGAAGAAAAACCGTTACAGGCCGTTACAGCCGTTAGTAACGGCTATAATTGTATACTAAAACATCGGGCATCATCCGTGACCCATAATGAACATACCTGCTAATTTTCACAAAGATTGGCCGAGTACTTTCTGAGATAAAACATAAAGAAGAAAAAAAACCGTTACAGGCCGTTATAGCCGTTAGTAACGGTATAACGGTAAACTAAAAACATCGGATATCATCCGTAAACCCATAGTGAACATACCTACCAATTTTCACAAAGATCAGATAAGTACTTTCTGAGATATTCCATAAAGAAAAAAACGTTACAGGCCGTTACAGCCGTTAATAATGGCTATAATGATAAACTAAAACATCGG
>JADBJO010003799.1:7500-10000 GCA_016801955.1 Conus betulinus
TATGAAGACAGAACTAGATCACTTTTGAACGTCCGATACAGTTGAAAACGATCACTTTTGTTCCATGTTATAAAACCACTGCGTCCTTTAGTCATTAATCAAACTGTTTTTTCAATGTTCTCAAAAATCCTTTCTCATCATCTACACCCTGGTTTTCCCAGACTTCACCAAACCCGTATTTGTACAGAAAGAAACAGACTGCTGACGCCCAAGTATTCTTGTTATTATTATGAAGATGTAATAACATTTTATAAGACTTTAGAGGCAAACGATGAGATGGCATCTTCACAATTTTTAACCAATATCTAATACTTTTTACATACAAGTTTACGTATAGTGGGAAAGCGTCCTAACTCACCATAAAATCATCACATTTGGGGTTCTTGTACTAACATTCAAGAACCTTTTTTAAAAAAAACAAATGGTACCTTTTCTATTATCCAGATTTCCGACAATGTCCCAAACTTCGGCTCCATAGCTAAGTATAGGTTGTATTTGGGCGTCAAAGAGTTTGTGCCTGCCAGTTTTCTCCCAACCGGTCACGTGCGATCGGACACCTGTCACCTCCGGCCGCCATTTTGTTTTACCTATGAAAGGCTGTATCCACCACCATATTCATGTAGGTTTCTTGTTCTGCTTAGTGGAGCTCGAGACCTAGCACTGATAGAGGCAGCAGCAGCAGCAGTAGCAGCACCAGCACCAGCACCAGCACCAGCAGCGGCACCAGCAGCAGGAGTAGTAGAACGGGTCAAGGTGTAGCACGATGATGTAAAGAGAAAACAGAGTTATTTTTAATAGAAAGCATTGCTTGCGCTATCATTTCATCCAATGTGAGTAACGATAAATCGACAACGATTGCGACAATAACCTCCTCTCTCTCTCTCTCTCTCTCTCTCTCTCTCTCTCTCTCTCTCTAACATAGACAAAATGACTTAGTATGTCCATTGTGTACGCCAGGTGAGGAAAAAGAAATGCATTTTATGTTCATTTTTGCCCAGCTTCAGAAGATATTCGCCAAAAATTTATCACACAGAAAATATCATAAGCGCTCATATATTTTTCCTTTTTAGTTACTAGTGAGCTCTGTCAGTTTAAAAGGTTATTAAGAATCTGGGTGTGTTTTTGTTTTAAGACGTCTACGATCAGAGAGACAATGGCGTCTTACTTGCCGTTGTTGTTTGTTTGGTTGGTTAGGTGTTCTTTTTCCTGATATGTAATTTGTTTTTTGCATGTAATGTAACTGATTGTGCTCATTCAACTTCAAGTGGGCGAATGGCCTTACTGAATAAAAATCTGAAGTCTGTCTGTCACTCTGTCTGTTTGTCTGTCTCTGTCTCTGTCTCTGTCTCTGTCTCTCTCTCTCTCTCTCTCTCTCTCTCTCTTCCTCCTTCTCCCACATCTCTCTCTCTCTCTCTCTCTCTCTCTCTCTCTCTCTCTCCTCTCTCTCTCTCCTCTCTCTGTTTGCTCTCTGTCTCCTCTGTCTGTCTGTCTGTCTGTCTGTCTCTCTGTCCTCCTCTCTCTCTCTCTCTGTGCGTGCGTGCATGCGCGCGTGCGCGCGCGCGCGCGCGCGCGCGCGCGCGCGCGTGTGTGTGTGTGTGTGTGTGTGTGTGTGTGTGTGTGTGTGTGTGTTGTGTGTGTGCCTCTCTTTTGTCAGTACAACCTTGAGTTAATCTTACAATAAATTTGGTTTCAGTCAGTCAGTGTGTGTGTGTGTGTGGTGTGTGTGTGTGTGTGTGTGTGTGTGTGTGTGGTGTGTGCTCGCGCTTTAAAAGTGAACGATATTCGGAAAGAAAGAAAACGACTTCGACTGATGAAAACTTATTTTCATAAAAACACAGTCACCAGAACTTGAAACGTTTACAACGGATTATATATATATATATATATATATATATATATATATATATATATATAATATATATATATATATACAAGCGAAAAAAAGAGACAACCGATAATAACAAAAAAAAAAGGGGGGGGGGGGGGGGGGAGGGTAAAGACTCCCATCCAGTTCTTACAACCTTTGTGGTTGGTGAAGCCCCAGTGACTTTGGGAACCAGGATGGGCCAGCGACTTAATCCAGATTAAAGCCCGCCGCAATCAGTGAGGCATCACACCCCCACACCCACACCGCACCCATCCAGCCCCAACCCCCACCCCGCCCTAACCTCCTCACGCGCCTCCTCTCCATTTTTTTTCCCCTTCTTCTTCCTTGCTTTCCTTCTCCTCCCCCCCCCCCCCCCCCCACCCCCCCACCCCGCCCCCTTTTGTTAAATCTTTTTCTTCAAAGCGCTTCTTCAAGACAAGGAAACCAACGTCCCGACTATCCCCCAACCCCCATCCACCCAACAGCCGAGAAGCACTGTGGCCACTCGAACCCTGCTCTCTCCTATGGGAGCAGCAGCCCCCCCCCCCCCCCCCCCCCCCCTGTCACCACAGCCGCCACCCAACATGACAGTTGCCTTCCCTCCACCGGCTCCGCGTAGATGGCATGATGCAA
>JADBJO010003799.1:22500-27500 GCA_016801955.1 Conus betulinus
TCGAGTTGTTTCATTACCCCGCCCCTACTCCCCCTCCCTCCCCCATGACCTCCCCACTTAAAAAGGAGGTAAAAAAAGCATTAACATGAAAAGGGAAAAGAAAAAGGAAAAAACCGACCCCCCCACCACCCACCCCCACACACACACACACACACAATAGCATTAGAAAATCATAAACCTATCTTCTGGAAAATTCATGATGGAAAGTGGACTAATCAGTTTATCTGATCCATAAAGGATTTTTCTGTCTCGTTTATTTCTTGTCGGCCTTATGTGGCCGATTCACCTTTGTTCTAAAAATTGTGTACAGTTTTTTTTTTTTTTTTGTTTTTTTTTTTTTTTTTAATTCACACTGTGGCATACCATGCCATGGCGACAACGGGAAAGTGGAGTGGGCGGGGGAGGGGAGGAATACTAAGATTAATCTTCGTATTCTAAAATATCTGTGCTAGTTATTTCCCATTGTTGTCACTCTCTTTGGTAGCTTTAGTTAGCTAGGTTATCAGTTTGTTACCTAGCAAATCAGCCACTCAGTCAGTCAGCTAGTTTGTGGGTTAGTTAATTGTTAGTTAGTTAGTCAATGAACTAGCGAGTCAGTCAGACAGTCAGTAACTGGTTACTCAGTTGGTTAGTCAGTTAATTAGTTCGTGAGATACTTGTATATTCATTTTTTTAAATTCATTTATTTATGTATTCATTTATCTATTCATTTATTTACTTATTTATCTATCTATCTATTATTTATTTATTCATTTACCTATCTCTTTAGTTATTTATAGATTTATTTATTTTAGTGCCGTCCACAGTTTTTCTGTAGGTGAAGCCTTTTCAGCTATCATTGCTCTAGAATTTTTCACGCTTTATCTTTCTCTTGTTATTGTCTAAAATAAGTCATGCTACGCGACACTGGGTAAAAAAAACTTAATATCTGAATGCCAAATGAAATATCGCACCTCAAGATCCCTATGACTTGCCTAAAGTAGCATCATGTTCCCTGTCTGTCTGTCTCTCTGTCTGTCCGTCTGTCCCTCTCTCTGCCTGTTTGTATGTATGTATGTCTCTTTCTCTCTCTCTCAGTTGCTCAGTCGCAAACCGTAAGTGCCCAACACACGCGTAGGCGCATATACACTTAAAATAATTGATACCATCGGTGAACTATTTATTCTTTATGATAGCTTCCTGTTTTTTGCTTTAAAGAATTAATTGCAACAATACGAGCATTCTTAACGCCAGTCTTTGTATAACCCAAGATTATTATCCAAGTACTAAAGCTCGTCAAAGAAGGAAGGGAGGGGAGTGGGGGAGATATGTCAGCTTGGGGAGGGGGAGACCGGAGATTTGGGGAAGGGAGGGAGAGTGGGATCGACTCTGGGGAAGAGGGGGGGAAGTGGAAAAATACAAACAAACAAACAAACACACACCAACCAACCAACCTCTCACGCCTATTGTCACGCTTCTTGGCTTTCCTCATGCCTTCCTTGTGGACACTTTCGTTTCGCTGCAAGGCTGGCCTCTTCGGGGAATAGCCAACTGGCGGGACGATTTGTAACAAACTCTACATACAACTCTATGATGCCCGCCTCTGTCTGTCTGTCTGTCTGTCTCTCTCTCTCTCTCTCTCTCTCTCTGTGGGAAAATCTGAAAGAAAGGAAAATAACTAAGTATTAAGTCCTATGTTTCATTATGTTGGTTCTCTTTGTATAAGCAGCACATGATCAGTGTGAGAGCGCCAGTACACCATACATTAGAACATTAACAAACCCTGACATTTTGTATCAAACACCAAAACACTAAAATCAGCAAGACTATGTTCATTTAAAAGAGAACATATAGAGTAACGCATGGTGTGTAAGGGACTGCTTGGAGAGCAAAAAAAAAAAAAGAGAAAAAAAACAAGGAAAAAAAAGAAGAAAGAAAGAAAGAAAGAAAAAAAAAAAAAAAGAAAGAAAGCTAGTAGTGGAAATAACTTTTCTTGTTCTTTGTTTGTTTTGTTTTGTTTTGCTTTTTTTTGCTTTGTTTTGTTTTGTTTTGTTTTGTTTTGTTTGGCAGATGAAGAGGACAGTGTGAAGCACCAAAAAATGAAGAGGTGGATTTCAGCCTTTGGGGAAAAAAAGACAACAAAAAAAAAAGACAACAAAAAAAAAAAAAAAAAAAAGAAAGAAAGAAAAAAAATCACCGCCCTAGGTGCTCCATTGAGCCGATAACTGGTTCCACAAAAAAAAAAGGTCATGCTCGTCTTTGTGTTTTATTCGTTGATTAGGCTCTAGCGTTTAGCCATCCTTTCGTAACGTTATCGCTGACTGGCATTTTTATGATTTTTGTTGTTGTTGTTGTTGTTTTCCATTGCATTGAAATGAAAGTTAGTACATCTCAGGGGAAAATAAAGATCAGCAGACACAGTGAAAAGAAACGTTCCAAGTTTATAACAAGACATCCTCGTCGATTAGGTTCTAGTGTTTAGTCGTCTGTTCTGTAATGTTGTCGCTTACTAGCATTTTTTACGTACGTGTGTGTGTGTTTGTGTGTGTGTGTGTGTGTGTGTGTGTGTGTGTGTGTGTGTGTGTGTGTGTGTGTGTGTGTGTGTGTGTTGCATTGAAAAGAAAGTTACTACACCTTTAGCAAGGAAAAAAAAAAATCAACAGACACAATAAAAGAGAAGTTCCAATTCACAGATAAAATTGTGACAGAATGTGTACACATTAAAGTTAAACATGTCCTATATCATCTCAAAACAAATACGTCATGTCATTTAGAGAGAGAGTGAAAGTTATGCCGTTCTATTTCAACAAACCATACTTTTGGGAAAAAGGCACACCAAGATCTTCTAAAAAGAAGCGGACAAAAGAGAAAAAAAAAATGAGATTACATCCTTCCTCAATTGATTTCATTCATACAAACCATCTTCTTTAGTAGCTTGTATCACTCATCAAGCAGATGAGATATTTTTACCATTTTATGTCCATGTTCCTGCTCCTTTAAAAACACCTTAAGCTTTGACTGTCTTTCAATTATGCACATTTGTAGATATAGTGTATACCCAGTTCAATTATTGTATCTAACATACCGTCTGTTTTTGTGTTGTTTCCATGCCACCCAGTACACATCTCCATCTTATCAACAGACAATCTTTGACAGCATGAACACTCAGCTTTCACAATACTTACAGCTCTTTCCCCCAGAAAGTACGTGTTATTTCACAGTCGTGCTGGTAGTGATTGATTGCAGCTTTTTCTCTTTTACATTTTTTAAACGGGTGTGTGAGAAATAAAACACAACGGCTGGCATCCAGGGCACGGTCTTGTTTAAGCTTCCTGAAAGATGTCAACAGCTTAGCAATCTGGTTATATATATATATATATATATATATATATATATATATATATATATATATATATATATATATATATGTGTGTGTGTGTGTGTGTGTGTGTGTGTGTGTGTGTGTGTGTGTGTGTGTGTGTGTGTGTGTTAAAAACAGAATCTGCTTTTAACAGATGTTGCTCCCCAAGGGGTCGAGCATTTTTAAGAATTCTATTAGGCATTTTAGTGGTATTTGATATATATATATATATATATATATATATATATATATATATATATATATATAAAAAATATATATATATTATATATTATTTGAAGAAGCCCAAGTCGGGCGAAAATTTACAAGAAAATAAATGTTGGAGTAGCAGTGACCTGGGTCATATCACTCCTTATATATATATATATATATATATATGTATATATATATATATATATATATATATATATATATATATATATATATATATATATATAATGAAGGTTAAAACCCTGGAATACGCTGGACACCGCTCAATGATGTGTGGGTGCAGTGCTGCTCCAGAAACTGGCCAGTCAACAAGTGCAAGAATAAAAGCAGGCACACCTGCCACACACTCTTCATGTTTTTTTTAAAAAAAAAGCTTTCGCCTTTTATTTAGGCTTCGTCAGTATCAGAACCTTGTTTCACATTGCACAACAGCTTAGCAATCTGGTTATATATATATATATATATATATATATATATATATATATATATAGTGCTATATATATATATATATATATATATATATATAACAATTTAAAACAGGTTTTAAAACGAAGGATTAAAAACCTACAGATCTGTTTCAAGCTAAAAGCTCTCCTCAGGGTCCCTGTTTTAAATTGTTATGTCGCTCCCTGTTTCACATTGAACACTTTTAAAACTCTGAGTGGCCTTTTAATTCTAATTTATATATATATATATATATATATATATATATATATATGTGTGTGTGTGTGTGTGTGTGTGTGTGTGTGTGTGTGTGTGTGTGTGTGTGTGTGCAATGTGAAACAAGGGGTTCTGATACTGACGAAGCCTAAATAAAAGGCGAAAGCTTTTTAAAAAAAAAAATGAAGAGTGTGTGGCTGGTGTGCCTGCTTTTATTCTTGTACTTATATATATATATATATATATATATATATATATATATATATATATATATATATATATATATATATATATATATATATAAAATACCACTAAAATGCCTAATAGAATTCTTAAAATGCTCGACCCCTTGGGGAGCAACATCTGTTAAAAACAGAATGTAAAAGGAAGTTTTAAAATCGACAGGTCTGTTTCGAGCGCTGGCTCTCCTCAGGATCCTGAGGAGAGCCAGCGCTCGAAACAGACCTGTCGATTTTAAAACTTCCTTTTACCGTTCTGTTTATATATATATATATATATATATATATATATATATATATATATATATATATATATATATATATATATATGTATGTATATATATATATATATATATATGTATATATATGTGTGTGTGTGTGTGTGTGTGTGTGTGTGTGTGTGTGTGTGTGTGTCGTGTGGAGTGTGGATCTAAAACGTTGTGTGGATGCGCTGTGCAGTTTGGATGCAGCTGTCGCAGAGGTGGGAGTGCCGGATCTTTTAGTTAAAAGCAAAGCCGAGCCCGCATTCACCA
>JADBJO010003799.1:45000-47500 GCA_016801955.1 Conus betulinus
CTCTCTCTCTCTCTCTCTCTCTCTCTCTCTCTCTCTCACACACACACACACACACACACACACACACACAGAGGCACACACAGACACAAACACACACAAACACACACGCACGCACCCACGCACCCACGCACGCAAGCACACACGCAAGCACGCGCGCGCAAGCACACACACACACACACACACACACACACACACACACACACACACACACACACACACACACACACACACATTCTCATCCCATTCCTCTTTTTCTTCGGAAAATCCACAGCCAGAGGTACCACCAGAGTTACTTGAAGACCACTACCTTTGCCATAACGATGTTGATAACATGCTATACCACCCACTGCACAATGCATCATCTAACGTCATGTGCCAAATAGAGCATCAACACGTCTCAGTCCTGACATCCACAACACCACTCTCATTCTTGCGCAGTCTGGAACCAGACTCTGCATGCAGAAGAATGCCAAACGAATTGGATCATCCATTGGCGCCGCCGACCATAGGGGGGCCTCTTAGCGCTGTCACCATATAAACAGAAAGGTAAAACTCTGGTTCTGATGAAAGAATGAAGCAATAAACACAACTATCTACAAAGTTCACCTCACTTTATAGAATGAAAATTAAACTGTCGACATACTTATCATCACCTATCACCTATTATCTATTCCAGAGTCGTGAAGACCGTTGGAACGCCACAGAAGATTTCGCAACCAGCTTCCTCCACTCCTCCCGGTTCTCAGACGCTCGTGGGCAGTTGTTGAGTGCGAGGCCAGTCCATTCACTGATGGTGTCCTCCCACCTCTTTCCCTGCTTTTCTTTCCTTCTGATATCGACATACCTGCGGGGGATAAAAGTCAGCGCTGACCTCGCCAGATATTCGGCTTAATTTGTGTTCCTCCAAGAACAGAACTGAGTTTAAACAAACGAAAAGAGAGAGAGAGAGAGAGAGAGAGAGAGAGAGGAGAGAGAGAGAGAGAGAGAGAGAGAGAGAGAGAGAGAGAGAGAGAGAGAGAGAAAAAAGCAAAAAGAGAGACGAGAATGTTAATAATTATTTCATTTCCAAGGTTAACAGAAAACAACACATGCTTTTTTTTCAACCGGCCCTGGCTCTGATGAGGGTCTAAGCGTGATTGGCAACTAAGAATGACTAGCGACTTTTAACACAAACATTTGAGAGAGAGACACAGAAAGAAAGAGAGAGAAAGACACACACACACACACACACACACACACACACACACACACACACACACACACACACACACACACACACATACACACACACCTCGGTGCCAGACCCAAAAAAATATATCAAGAAAGCTATATAAAAAAAAAGTAACAGATAGTTCAGAATGAACATCAAGACAGCGTCGATTCAGCAGTGTTTAAAGTTTTACAATTACAACCAGAGATAAATCTACCATGTAATACATTACAAGATCGAAAAAAAAGGTGTAAAAAACTCTGAAACAAAGACAGATGAAAGAATCACGTCACGAAACACACGCGCACACACACACACACACACACACACACACACACACACACACACACACACACACACACACACACACACACACACACACACACACACGCTAGGGGACGATGGTGAAGAAAGACAGACATTGGCGAAAGCCAAAACATGGACAGCCAGCCAACCACAGACAGGAGGAAGTCTCTAGCCAACACTTCCAAAAGCAGGAGACATAACTTATAATGAAAAAAGGTCCTGGCGTCCTCCTGGATGCCCACCAAACCCCAGTGGGATAACAATAGAAATAGGAGCCTGCAGTCCCCAAATAAGGCAAACAAATATAACAGCTGATTCGAAGAAGGTTGTCCTGTGCGTATTGTGTCATTTTACATGAATTCATCGTCAAGACAGAGTTCACTGTTTTAAATTCAAGCTACTCTCCTTGGGGAGGTGTTCTACTACCTAGTATAGCCTGTCACTTTATATTTCTGCCACGTAGTATAGCCCTGTCATTTTATATTTCTGCCCCGTAGTATAGCCCTGTCACTTTATATTTCTGCCCCATAGTATAGCCCTGTCACTTTATATTTCTGCCCCGTAGTATAGCCCTGTCATTTTATATTTCTGCCCCGTAGTATAGCCCTGTCATTTTATATTTCTGCCCCGTAGTATAGCCCTGTCACTTTATATTTCTGCCCTGTAGTATAGCCCTGTCACTTTATATTTCTGCCCTGTAGTATAGCCTTGCCATTTTATATTTTTGCTCCGTAGTATAGCCCTGTCATTTTATATTTCTGCCCCGTAGTATAACCTGTCATTTTATATTTCTGCCCCGTAGTATAGCCCTGTCATTTTATATTTCTGCCCGTAGTATAGCCCTGTCATTTTATATTTCTGCCCCGTAGTATAGCCCTGTCACTTTATATTTCTGCCTGTAGTATAGCCCTGTCATTTTATATTTCTGCCCCGTAGTATAGCCCTGTCACTTTATATTTCTGCCCTGTAGTATAGCCCTGTCAC
>JADBJO010003799.1:52500-55000 GCA_016801955.1 Conus betulinus
GAGAGAGAGAGAGAGAGAGAGAGAGCAGATTAGCAATGAAGCAACGAAAAAGTTTTAACAACTTAGTCTCTGTTGGAGCTTTTCCATTTATAGTCAGTCCACTTATTGTTCCAGACAAACAAGATAGATGTTGTCTTTGGAGCCAGGGGTCAGAAAGGAAATGTGTCCTTGGTGTGTTTCCGTCGGCTTTTGTTTTTCTTTTGCCACCTCTTGCACATAACATAACAAGCAATTCCCTTTTGCCTTGAATTCATTTTATGCGGAATTCAGGCCTGTCGGCGTCATTGAGAACAAAGACAATAATGATTTATTCTTACAGGACTGTACTTATTACAGCAAATGAAAAATATCATGGCGATTGTTACATGCTCTTTATGTGCATTGAGTCATACGTATTGCCACATAGACGTAATCAAACTCGACTTACCAACATTATCAAACTCCCTTCTGTAAAAATTGAAATGTTATTCAAATGAGTAAATCAAAGTCAGGAAATTGAATTCAGTTCAAATTATACCATTACACCTCATTGATTCGGGATTTTAAACTGAAAAACCACGATTTCCCTTTCAGGTCATATAGCTATGGTAATTTGTGTTCCAAAATTTGCTGTCAGTTAAAATTTCTTTTTATGTCATTCAGTACAGCTTTTCTTGCGAATGGTATTGATCAAGATCTCGATTAATTTGTTAAGTAGACACAGCACTGTGGGAGCCATTTTGAAAAGTAGTGAGGTGAGTTTGTAAGATAATATTGCTTTTAGCCGAGCCGACTGCAAATGGTCATATCAGGGCTGTCACTGCGTTCATGTCAAATCACAAGTCAATCAACAATGACAACAAAAAAGGAAACAAAAAGCCTAATTCACACGACCCTTTAAAATACACACTCTAAAAACATACCGGAAAAGGAAACCAAAAGCCTAATTCACACAACCCTTCAAAATACGCACTGTAAAAACATACCGGAAAATTTTGTTAAAAAAATCTTTTTCCGTTGAACCGCAGTGGAAGATGTTGTGACTGAGTGTTGAGAAGTGAAGAGACTGCTTTCGTTGAAACGCAATGGAAGATGTTGTGACTGAGTGTTGATGAATGAAGAGCCTGCTACCGTTGAAAAGCAGTGGAAGATGTTGTGACTGAGTGTTGATGAATGAAGAGCCTGCTACCGTTGAAAAGCAGTGGAAGACGTTGTGACTGAGTGTTGATGAATGAAGAGCCTGCTTTCGTTGAAAAGCAGTGGAAGATGTTGTGACTGAGTGTTGATGAGTGAAGAGCCTGCTTCCGTTGAAACGCAGTGGAAGATGTTGTGACTGAGTGTTGATGAATGAAGAGCCTGCTACCGCTGAAAAGCAGTGGAAGACGTTGTGACTGAGTGTTGATGAATGAAGAGCCTGCTTTCGTTGAAAAGCAGTGGAAGATGTGACTGACTGAGTGTTGATGAGTGAAGAGCCTGCTTCCGTTGAAACGCAGTGGAAGATGTTGTGACTGAGTGTTGATGAGTGAAAAGCCCGCTTCCGTTGAAAGGCTTCCGTTGAAAAGCAGTGGAAGATGTTGTGACTGAGTGTTGATGTGAAGAGCCTGCTTTCGCTGATTTTCAAAGTGGGCGTCGAATCACAGAGCAACCAGCGTTATGGCAACTTAAGCTTAGGATCATGTTTCGTGCACTTTGAATACTTTATTTTTGTGTCTGTGTGTGAAAAGAACACAAAATGGTGTGTTTTTCTGTGACTGTTTTGGTTACTTTGGCTGTTTGCATAATTAGGCGATTTCTCTCTCTCTCTCTCTCTCTCTCTCTCTCTCTCTCTCTCTCTCTCTCTCTCTCTCTCTCTCTCTCTCTCTCTCTCTGTATCTGTGTGTGTGTGTCGTGGGATGTGTGTGTGTGTGTGTGTGTGTGTGTGTGTGTGTGTGTGTGTGTGTATGTGTGTGTGTGTGTGTGTGTCGTGTGTGTGTGTGTGTGTGTGCGCGCGCGCGCGCGCGCGTGCACGTGCGCGCGTGTGCGTATGTGTGTGTGTGTGTGTGTGTGTGTGTGTGTGAGAGAGAGAGAGAGAGAGAGAGAGAGAGAGAGAGAGTGTGTGTGTGTGTGTGTGTGTGTGTGTGTGTGTGTGTGTGTGTGTGTGTGTGTGTGCCTGTTTGTCTGTTCGTCTGTCTACGTACGTGTGCGTAACTTTCCTGCAAACTGGATCGTGTATAAAATAACTTACCAACGTGTTTTCACCGTCAGCTTTATATTGTAAAAAAGATACATGGAAGTAGCAAAGTAAAGAATAAAAGAGGAAGGGAAGGCAAAACATGAAAATATCACTGACGTCAACGCCTGTGTCAGACAAGAAGAGATCGACACACAAGCATCAGGAAACGATTCAAATCAAATTGAATGACGGTCATATCATTCGCCCATTATTTTCATTGGATATGTTTTTTTTTTTTTTTTATCATTTCACATCATAGCTCGGTGTCAGTTCATTTTAAAGGCTTTATTACAACAAAAGTTTTAAACA
>JADBJO010003799.1:60000-62500 GCA_016801955.1 Conus betulinus
AAGAAGAAAACGCATTTGCTTGTCTGATAGAAATAAAGAAATGAAAATTACCACCATCACCATCTTGGAAATTTACTTTCCCATCGTGATCCTGGCAATAACAGCTGTCGTCACCATCATCTTGGAAAGAAAGATCACCATCTGGCTGGGAAAGAAGTTATCGTCATTGCCATCATCTACTTGAAAATGCGGACTATATCCCTCGTTACATGGAAATGATCATCATTGTCATCATTATCATTGACATGTCGATGTGTTTATATGTGTGCTTTGTCCGTGTGTGCCTCTCTGTTTCTCTTTTGGGTTTGTTATCATTGTCAGTCTCTGTCTCTGAAAATACATGATGATTTGAGTATAAATGTGTGGATGCTGCGAACTACAGTGGGGAAAAAAAAGCTTTTCAAAAAGGATAATAGTTAGCACTGTTGATATTCATTTAGAGTTGGCAACAACAGCAACAACAACATCATCATCATCATCATCATCATCATCATCATCATCATCATCATCATCATCATCATCATCATCATCATCATCATCATCATCATCATCATCATCATCATCATCATAAGAAGAGAAGAAGAAGAAGAAAACGAAAATAGTCTAGTAGTGATGATACTACTACTGCTGCTGCTGCTGCTGCTGCTGTTTGTTGTTGTTACTACTACTACTACTGCTGCTGCTGTTGTTGTTACTACTACTACTACTGCTGCTGCTGCTGCTGCTGCTGCTACATATTACGATAATAACAACTACTACAATAACAACAGCAGCAACAACAACAATAAGAAAAAATGATGATGATGATGATGATATGATGATGATGAGACTGATCATTTGTACTTCTCTGCCTATGAGATGGAACGCCAGTCTCCAAGAGTTATGGATGTGAAATCAGTTCAAATGGTGACTTTCATATGTGGACTCGAATTGTGAATAAACCACCCACAAGCATTTTTTTTTTGCCTGGTGAACGAGTTGCTGCGGTTCTGTTTGTCTACTTCTTTCAGTCTGCTTAGCTTCAAGTGACAATCTTTTTGTACATATCAATAATCACCACTCTCCCTCATTTTTCTTGCAACGAGAGGCTGGAAGTAGTTAGTTGTGCGTTCACCAAAGATGTATTTCCTTGTACCGAGATAACGCCAGGCCAGCCAGACCAATGCCATCAGGCAGCAAACGACATCAGACCGAAAGAAGAACACTGATTTCAGCACCGATCAAGCGCTGATCCCTAGTCTGTCCTTGTAAAACCACATCTCGGAAGTGAAGAGGGGAGAGAATGGAAGGCGGCAGGCGAAGAAAGTAGGACCAGCAGGAGGATGGTGGGGGGGGGGGGGGGGGGGGGGGGGGGGGGGGGGGGGGGGAGTAGAAGAAGAGAAGGGAGAGGTAGATGATGGTGGCGGTGGGAGAGGTGGGGAGGTGTGTGTGGGGGCTGGAGGGGAAGGGGGGGACAGCAGACCCTGATATACATACTCTCAGGAGGAGGAAGACGTTTTCACTCGACAAGTACTAAAACCACTAACACCCAGACAAGGCCTAAAACCGGGCCTCGACAGCCCTGGAGAAGAGTTTGGCGTGCCTGCCACTCAGCGGCCGACAAGAGCTGGTAAAGCGTGGCGGAATCCACTGTTGTTCTGCCCCCTCCTCAACTGACGCGGCCCACGTGCCCCCCACCACTTCAACGGTCCGGCAAGCGCCTTAACTCCTGATTGTCTCCGCTGCCCTCCGCATCTGTCAACTCGAGTGGCCTCCCTTCGATGTCCCGGGGTCCAAACAATCAACTCGCTGAGCGATCCGAGACCTGCCGGCGAGGGGGGCCAGTTGAGCTGCTTGGTCGAGGCGTTAGTAGAGGTTGGCGCGAGATACTGCGGGTTGTCTCCCCTGGATCCTCTTGACTTTGGAGTGCTGCGCCCCTGAGTGTGCTCTGTTTCCCATAATCCTCTTGTCATGTCGGGTCTGACCATGATCTGACTGAAGACCGCACAGAGCTGATCAGAGAGGAGATGTTCCACGTCTACATGTATACCGGAGGAGACAGATGATAATGGAAAGCGGAGACGGGGTTTCCCATACTATACAGCTTGTGTAACTGGGTTTCCCTTTTTTTGAACACGTCTACGTGCTTGGCCTGACAAGTGTAAAGTCTGTGGTTTTACACCGAAATTGTTTCCTGTCAAAGTACTTCGTTATTGATTTGCTGTCAACTTACCCTTGCCCTTTTCTTTCTGATAAAAGAACGATCCTCCTTTCATGGAAAGGGGGGGGGGGGGGGGGGGGGGGGGGGGGGGGGGGGAGGGGAGTTATTGTGTGTCTGCTAGTCTGTATACGCATGAAATAGGATTTTTTTTTCTTTTTCTCGAAGAAGGACCAAAGTCTGGGAGAGAGGAATGTATGTTTTATTACAAAACCGGCTGGATTTAAGGAGAGTCTTTTCACCGGATGCCCGGCTGCTTTCTATTTTCAAGCACACCGCCACTGAACAAAGCTCGGATGTGGT
>JADBJO010003799.1:67500-70000 GCA_016801955.1 Conus betulinus
TTCTTCCTCCCCGCCAGCTCCACCTAACCTCCATTCCCTCACTTTTATCCCCCCCCCCCCCTCCTCCTGCCCCTTCCATGTCCTTCACAGAATGGCGCAGGCTTTCACGGACGCCGACTGAACAATCAAATCGATCACACAGAATATTGGTGAGCGCAAAACGCAGAGATCGACGAACACAGTGACTTGCAGATGAGTGTGTGAGCTAAACGGAAAGGCATTCAGTGGAACATCAGTTGTGTGACAAGTGCCTTCCGTCGAGCGTGTCAGTGCTCAGTGCGATAGTAATCCACTGACCTATTTAGCATCTGATATGTGAGTGTAGGGGGTATGGTCTATATACAGCTATGTCAGCGCGATTGACTATCTGTGTATGCGGAACTCTGACAACATTGACGCCTGGTTGTTTATAGACTCAGAGAGAGACGATGTACAAGGGTTAAGCCGTACAAACCAGTTCATCTCTTTTCGTCTCAAGACTCCCTTTTTTGTGGGTTTTGACTGATGTGGTGGGTATCTCTGCACAGTTTTGCAGAGCACATAAGAAAGATGGGCTTGTGATAGCAGGATTGGGTTTAGTCAAAAGCCTGTTGAATTCGTAAGAAATTCGACAGACCCTAAGTCTCATCCCTGTATACTGACGATGATGATGATGATGATGATGATGATGATGATGATGATGAGAAAGATGATGATGATGATGATGATGATGATGATGATGATGATGATGATGATGATGAGAGAATGATGATAATAGTAATCATCAACACACTATTGAGATCACCAACAGGTCAAAGCAGACTAGCATGATCAAAGACAACAACATCAACAAATAGACACACATAATAGATAGACAGAAAAACGACCAGACTGATACATACATAAATACATACATGTATACATACATACATGCAAGCATACGTATATATATATATATATATATATATATATATATATATATATATATATATATATATATATATATATATATATATATATATACATACATATATACATACATACATACATACATACACATGCATGCATGCATACATACATACATACATACATACATAGACAGACTGACAGATGGACAACATACATACATACATACATACATAACATGCATACATACACACATACATACATACATACATACATGCATACATGCATGCATGCATGCATGCATGCATACATACATACATACATACATACATACATACATACGTACGTACGTACGTACGTACGTACGTACGTACGTACGTACGTACGTACGTACGTACGTACGTACATACATACATACATACGTACATACATGCATACATAGACAGACTCACAGACAGATACACAGACAGACAGACACACAGACAGACAGATAGATAGACGTATGCCTGAATCCGGCCGCATGCCAGCAATCCCCAGATGATAAATGTTCGTGGGGGACATGACGGCAGCAGACCTCACTGTCCTCAGCCCAGCGCAGTGGGCCTGTGATGTATAGGCAGGGAGGGCGATGAAGCTAATCCCGCCGTTTGTCTCTGCGATATGGAACAGAAGCCGAATGGCACCAATTAGAATGATGACGATGATAGCATATGTTGCAATGTCCCAATCCGCTTCTTCTTTTTTTTTTTTTTTTCTTTTTTTTGTTCTCTGTCCATCGGCTGTACGTTCCTGCAGCATTTTTTTTTTTTAAAGAGAAAATCTCCACTTTCCTATCTCCTGATCCTAACCCCCTATATCCCCCCTCCCCATCCATCTTACGTTTCCGTCCCACTTCCAACTCCATCCATCCCCACCCCCCTCTCTCTCTCTCTCTCTCTCTCTCTTTGTATGTCTCTCTGTCTGTCTCTGTCTCTTTCTGTCTGTCTCTCTGTCTCTTCTCTCTCTCTCTCTCTCTCTCTCTCTCTCTCTCTCTCTCTCTCTCTCTCTCTCTCTCTCTCTTTCATTTCGGGATTTTGCTTTATTTATTTCCTTTGCTGTGAGAGCTTGCGGGAACCAAATTCTACATGCTTTACAGCATTACCCTCTCAAAATGAAGATTTCTTCATTCGTTCGTTCGTTTCCTATCCATCTTCCATTATTTGTCTCTTTTCTTTAATGTTTTTTAAGAGTACTTCTCTTTTTCCCCATCAAGACATCTGATCTTTGGCTTTCTACGAACACACGGCTGTAATCTCTTGCAGTTTGTACGGGCGTGCATGCGTGCGTGCCTGCGAGCCTGCGTGTAGGTGTGTGTGTGTGTGTGTGTGTGTGTGTGTGTGTGTGTGTGTGTGTGTGTGTGTGTGTGTGTGTGTGTGTGTGTGTGCGTGTGTGTGTGTGTGTGTGTGTGTGTGGTGTGTGTGTGTGTGTGTGTGTGTGTGTGTGTGTGTGTGTTGTGTGTGTGTGTGTGTGTGTGTGTGTGTGTGTGTGTGTGTGTGTGTGTGTGTGTGTGTGTGTGTGTGTGTGTGTGTGTGTGTGTGTGTGTGTGTGTGTGTGTGTGTGTGTGTGTGTGTGTGTG
>JADBJO010003799.1:75000-77500 GCA_016801955.1 Conus betulinus
ACTACATTCACTGTCAGTTCTGCAGATGACGGTCATCCCAGGTAAAACTGGATCAGTCCGTGGAGAGCGTGCAGCCGCCGTGGAGCACGTGCTTGCGTCTCTGCATGCTTCGTGTTGCCAGCACGTCATCCTTTCCGAAGGCTGGCCAATTTAACCCATTCCTCCGATGACGTGTGTCTTTCTTCTTGCTTAACGTACCAAAATAAACAATCGTCCTCCGCGCACGGATCGCAGGAATACTCCAGAACAACCTCATCTGACTCACAGAGCAGCACACCCACATCCTCCGTTTGATGAAACACGACCTTCCGAAATGCTTGATATCTGTGTAGATCTCGCAGTCGTCGTCTCTGCACCTGTCGATCTGTCAGAGTAGCGACATCATTATTAACCTCTCCCGTGTCAAAGCCGGCGACTATTTTGTCGATCGCTTGTTCTGGACTTACGTCGATGTCTGACGGGGGATTTCTGGATCGCTGGGTGGATTTCTGGATCGCTGATGTTACACTCCGACAGATCGGAGCGCAAAGATATAAAAGCGCATCCTGAGTATGCGACGTGTGTCAGCATCATCGCGAACCTGTTTGATGTGTTCTTCTGCACTGTGCTGTGTGGAGGAAATTCAAGACATCGCATGATCTGGAGCCATACTTAATATTGGGTATGGATAGATTTATTCGATACACTCCGACAAGATTTAGATTTGGAATGTCTAATTTATCAGTACATAGTTCAAGATACAAAAGGAACGATGAATTTAGGACAGTATGCCCGTTGTGCACATCCTCCGCTGATGATGAAATTCACTTTGTTTTTTGTTGTCCTGCTTTTGATGATTTAAGACACAGTTTAATCCATCCGAAATATTATAACAATCCCAGTAACTTCAGATTAACGTTACTTTTAGCATCACAAAACGCACAGGTCATCAGCAATTTTGCTATATAGCTATATAAAGCCTTAAAAGAAAAGCAATAGCAATGTCGTGAATCACCAGTTTTATTACTCAATTGGCGTCAATTTAGTGTATAATACCATGTACGAACTGGTGTAATGTTGTTTTCATTTTCCTCTTTGTTTCTTTGAATTAGCTTCAAGCAGATGATGGATTGATAGTATACTCAACACTTGCTAGGGATCAGCAATTAAAAACAGTGTATGAAAAAATCATTTTGAACTGACTTCAATAAAGACGTGGTCCAGCAACACAAAACAATGTGAAAGACAATCACACTGTTGCCTGCACCTTCACGCTGGAACATGCAGCATGGTGAGCACGTGAATTGCGTGACCCTCATTCTGGGGTAAACAGGGGGAGAGGTCAGCGTCACATTTGCTGTGTTTGGGACCGGCAAACAGTGGTTCAGTGTGATTCGGGCAGTGTTTATCGCACCACAATGGAACAGCAAGCACAAAGACGACGCCTTTCCGCAGAAGATACGGCGAGAGAGGAGTTGGATGCTGCTAGGAGGGTCATCGCAACGAGAGGTTGCTGGAGCCTTGGGCGTATCCCAGAGCGTTGTTTCCGTTTTTTGGAATCGATATCAAAACAGGGACAGTCACTCCACGACACTCTGGAGGTCACCCACGTGTCACAACCCAGCGAGAAGGCCGATATCTCCTTGTCAGGCACGAAGAAATCCTTTCCACAATGCCACACAGCTGCAACATGACCTCCAGAAACGCATCAGGGAACCGGGTGTCAACCCAGACAGTCACAGTGGTCTTCATTCATTCAAGGGCCCCAGCAATTCGGGTTCCATTGACCAGACAACATAAACAAAACAAGGTTGCTGTGTGGACACTGGAGCACCAAGGCTGGACACACTGCTGCAAACTGGACTCCAGTTTTGTTCAGTGATGAGTCCAGGTTTTGTTTGGACGTGACTGACCGGAGAAGGAGCGTGTGGCGAAGGCAGAATGAACGATTCCACCCCAACTTCATTGCTCAGCATGACCGCTATGGTGGGGGCTCAGTAATGGTGTGGGGAGGCATTTCAATGCAAGGCAAAACCGATCTGCTGGTGATGGAGAATGGCACCATGAATGCAGTCCGATACCGTGACGAGGTTCTTCACCCCATTGTCCGACCCTACTGGTGCCATTGGTCCCGACTTCATCCTTGTGGATGACAATGCCCGTTCCTCACCGTGCCCGCATTGTCAACCAGTACCTTCAGAATGAGGGAACTGCACACTTGGAGTGGCCCTGCACGCTCACCAGACCTCAATCCGATTGAGCATGTCTGGGACATCATTGGGCGAGCTTTCCAAGCACGTGAGCAGCTGCCTCAGAACATCCATGACCTTGGAGTTGCCCTCCAGGAAGAATGGGCCAGAATCCCCCAGCAGCAGATCAGGAACCTCATCTGCAGCATGAGGAGGCGTTGTAGAGCTGTGATCGCAGCCCGTGGTGGTCACACACATTACTGAGAGTCCATTCATTCTCAGTTCCACACAGACGGCAGTGGATTGTTCAGGTTGACTCTTCCCTTCCATGC
>JADBJO010003799.1:82500-87500 GCA_016801955.1 Conus betulinus
TCTGTTACTGTATTTTCACCTGCGTCTATCTGTTACTGTATTTTCACCTGTATCTGTCGGTGACTGTATTTTTGGCTATGTCTGTCGGGCTACTGTATTTGTACGTGTATCTGTCTGTTTTGTATTTTTTATCTGTGTTTGTTACTGTGTTTGTTTTTTTTTTGCAGTCTGTTACTGTATTTTGACCTGCGTCCATCTGTTACTGTATTTTTTACGTGTGTCTGTCGCTTATTGTATTTTTAACTGTGTCTGTCTGTTACTGTCTGTTAGCAAGATCATGTAAAAGCTACTGAACCAATCTGAACAAATTTGGTTGAAAGATGATGGAATATGATGAGGGGGTAAATCCATTACACTGAAGTACAGACCCCAATTGAAAAGGCAGATCCAGGAATTTTTCTGTATTTTTCTTAAATATTGCAAAGATAGCATATTTGTTGACATTTCCCATCAGTTTGTTAAAAAAAAAAAAAACATTCCATCGTTTTCAATGGAGGAACATAAGCAGACATACTAGTCAAATTGTTACCTATAAACTTGTAAAACTTTGGGATGTTAAGAAATAATGCATGGATTTCAATGGAGGAAGGTAATCAGACATATTAGTCGCATTGTTACCTATAAACTTGTCAAAACTGTGAGTGCAATTTGAATTGCAACCCAGTTTCAGTTTCAGTTTCATCAAGGTGGTGTCATTCCGTGCGGACTAGTCCATATATGCTACACCACATCCGCTACGTTTTGGCCATGAGCTATGAATCGATGACTGAGATGAGAGAATTTTAGAAGGGGGTCTCGTCACTACGACTTTGCAGATATCTGATCTACGCATTGGCCAACGCGCTAAAGATCCAGTGATGCCAAAGGCATTTTGGAAGAGGGCTGCTTTCTCTTTAGTATCTTTGTAGTTTTAATGAAGATTCGTGTATTAGCACCTCCGCGAAGAAGGCCAAGCTCTCACCTGCGCCGATTAGATTGTCCATTTTTTTTTGTTTGTTTGTTTGTTTTTTTGTTTTTTTTTTTTTTCTAAAAGAGATCCAACATTTTTCATCTGGTCTAACATTGTACGGAAGAAAGATTTTAGATTTTTAACAAAATTTCCGGTGCGTTTTTAGACGGTGTATTTTAAAGGGTTGTGTGAATGATTTTTTTCCATGACTTATGAATTAACTTCAACGCGGTGTCAGCCCTGATATGGCCTTTCGCGGTCGGCTAGGCTATAAGCAACATGACCTTACCTTACCTATTGGTTTGCCTGTTTGTCAACCAGAATGTGCAAAAAAAATGAACGGAAAAAGGAAAGAAAAAAACCGAAAAGTTTTCTTTCACAAAAACTTGATAAAAAGATAGACTGTGGTTAAAGGACGAATTCATTCCAGTTTGGCCCGAATTTGAATAAAAGTTTACAATCCCAGGAGTCTTTCTATTTTTTTGAGAAGCTAAAAAGAAAGTACTACTTGGTAATATCAAATGACAATGGTATATCTATGTTTAGGCAAGGGCCCCTTAGGAAGGGGTAAGTGAACAAAACGGTATACACCCAGCGAAGTAAAGAAACACAACAACAACAACAATGCTGCTATAAGAAAACATGGGAGAGAAAAATGAATAGAAGAATGCACAGTGTTTTGGTAACATTAAAGAAGGGAGGAAAAAAAAATCGTGACTCTGCCATTCAATCCACATTGGCGCAATTTTTTGTTGTTGTTGTTTGTTTGTTTGTTAGGTTCATGCCTTGGCCACATACAACCTTTTCATGAAGTTTTACTGAAACTAGTATAAAAAGCATTTACGTAGTCTGGCTGACAGACAAACAAACATATCAACTGACACAGGCGAAAACATAATTTTCTTTGCAGAGGTAATATAAGCCAGTCGTGGATCTAAACGATGCCAACAATCATCTTAGACAGCAATGTGACAACTCTGAATATTAATCCTCCTAACTGGTCTCCCTCTTTGGTCATTAAATCAGAATGCATCAAGTTTCCACGTAATTGTCAAAGTTACCTTCCCGTCCAGATTCAAGCGTTGGTAATTGGCTTTTTTTTTTTCATTCTTGGACGAGTCTCGTCATTACCGGCGAGCAGCCTTAGACTAAAGAGACATCCCGGCAACTCGGTGTGTTTTTCGCCAGTCTCATTAACAGCGGGATCGTTTACCAAAGTGAAGCCTTATTTGACATGTCAGGTTCAGGCAAGAACGCGTGCCCGGCGGCGGCTGCTGCATCTCTGGTAACTGTGTCCACAAGAAAATGATCGCTTTGTGGCATACATCAAAATACATCAAAAACTCTCTCTCTCTCTCTCTCTCTCTCTCTCTCTCTCTCTCTCTCTCTCTCTCTCTCTCTCTCTGTTTCAGTAAAAAGGCTTCAATTAGTGGAATCTTATATGACATCTTTTCATGGTCTTGCTCATTGTAGTGTTTAACAAGAGTCTTTTGCAGTCAGACTGAACAAAAGTAGTCACCGTCCCTATACAAAAAAGGAGACACCAAATATCTTGACAACTATCGAGCAAATTCGCTCTTAAGTGTTGTATTTAAATGTGACGCCAGTATACTAAATACAAAATTTGATAAACAGCACTGCGAAAACAAAATTATATCAAAAAGACAAGATGGTTTCTGATGAAAACGTTGCAGATGAGATCCAATGGTACCTTATTTCTTACTCTTCAGAAATGATTGTAAAGCATTGCCGAAGATGGATGTAGCTTTTATGGACTTCAGAAGTAACATTTTATTCTGCGAAGCATTATAAATGTTCCTAATGTTTGAAGAATGGATGATGTCACAGATATTCTTTGGCTTCTTAACAAGAATCGCAAAATGCATAGTTTTCCTTTTTCTTTCGTTTAATAGTCGTTTTCGTTTGTTAGTTTGTTGTATTTTTTGCACAACAGCTGATCATCTACTCTTTTTTCCTTTCTGTCCTTTTCCTCTCTAACATGGACGAGGTCTATGCCTTTGCCTGTTTTTTGCTTTTTGTAACAGTGAAATTCATATCTCAGAAAAAAGGTTGCCTTTTAGTCAGTTCATATGGCTCTTTGTCTGTGTCGTTCGTTTGTTATCAACATCCAGCAGGTTCAAAATCAGCTTTATTTGAAACGACTGGCTGTGACAGGGTGATACTGTCATTATAAAATTCTTTTGCATTGCGATCATCACTTGTTCGTAGTGTCATGTTCCCCACAGACACTAGAGCTGCACAACGCTAATGCCAAGGACGTATACAGTGGTAGGTTTTCATTCTCCCTCTCTCTTGCACTTCTATTCCACTCCCCACTATCAGTCCCCCCCCCCCCCCCCCCCCCCCCCCCCCCCCCCCCCCCTCCGCTTTTACCTGATCTCTCAACCCCACTCTCTTTCTCTGTCTGCCTGTATCTGTCTCTTTGTCTGTCTCTCTGTCTGTCTGTCTGTCTATCTGTCTGTCTGTCTACCTGTCTGTCTGTCTGTCTGTCTGTCTCTCTCTCTCTCTCTCTCTCTCTCTCTCTCTCTGTGTGTGTGTGTGTGTGTGTGTGTGTGTGTGTGTGTGTGTGTGTTTGATTAACTTACCTTTTGCCCCAGGCTGGGTGGAATAAAGCATTTATATTGCTCATCTCATTACCCTTGTAAAATAAATTTTCATTTCTCTTCTCTCTCTCTCTCCTCTCTCTCTCTCTCTCTCTCTCTCTCTCTCTCTCTCTCTCTCTCTGTGTGTGTGTGTGTGTGTGTGTGTGTGTGTGTGTGTGTGTGTGTGTGTGTGTGTGTGTGTGTGTAAGTCCTTTTTTTTCTCATTACAATGAATGGTGAAGTCAGCGGGAAGATTGTCGAATGAAAGAGCACAACACACTGCTTGCTGTTTGCTGCAGGCAGTACTATGTCACGAGTCACTGGATGATGGATAGCAAAGAGCCAGGACAAATGTTAACTCATCTGTTCTTCCTCCGGGCGTCCCACCAGACCTCTGATGAATGAACCGGTGACCTGACGATGCTAATTCCGCGCTTTGTCACAGACAATGAACTGGATAGTACACACTGACATCATTATTATTCTTTAAATCCAGTAATCTCCACTTTCACCCATCCTGTCTCACACACAGTTCCTAAAATCTCTCTCTCTCTCTCTCTCTCTCTCTCTCTCTCTCTCTCTCTCTCTCTCTCTCTCTCTCTCTCATGATGGACATTCAAATCACTAATACCAAGTCGAAATCTCACGAGCACCATTGCGAAATTTAGGAATTGTAATTGCTGCCATAAGGGTTTGAAGAAACGATAAGTTGAATATCTATCATTATTAAGTATTTTACTATCCCAATTTTGTCTATAACAGTTAATCATGGCGTTGTTTAAGTTCTCATAAAAATAGATTTTCATAATTCACTCCACCATTTCACCAAACAAAAGAAAAGCCATAAGTATCCAAACAATGTTTTATCGAAGATACCCAATTTGTTTGTACACTCCAATTTCTAGTACATTGAAATAATTTTGATTTTTCTATTTCATATGCTTGTTTTGGTAGTCTAGCAAGTGACAGCTTCTGCAATTTGAAGTAGTAGCGCACTGATTTTATTTCACCATCTATATACAAAGGATACCTTCCTAGCACACCATATACCATTGTATTTGGGATATTCGGGCGTACATTTAAAAAGCGTTTGCATGCAAATAAGTGAGGTATTTTTAAAGCACTAAAACGAGGAGAGGAACGGTTATAAGTTAACACAAAAAAATGCCAGAAAAAATTCAGGAAGAACATTTTGTTATGCAAATATTTTCTTTCATAATTTTCAGAATATGAGCCGAGTGCGTGTGTATTCTACTTTTGTTCTTGACCTCATTGCGGATAGGTCGTGGCCTTTGTAAATAAACTATTAATTTGAGTGTGAGTTGAGTTCTCTCTCTCTCTCTCTCTCTCTCTCTCTCTCTCTCTCTCTCTTTGTATTTCATCAAGATACTTTTTGTCGACAATCCTATTACTGGCGTCCCATATTAAGATTTTTGCAAAACCAACAG
>JADBJO010003799.1:112500-117500 GCA_016801955.1 Conus betulinus
CTTATATATTTGTGTTATGCGTAAAATATTGGCTATTATGGTCAGACAGAATTCCAGTATCCATGGGATCTCAGTGAACAATGTTGAACACAAGATTTCTCAGTACGCTGATGACACAGAATTCCTACTCGCAGGAGATAGAAGTTCTTTTGAAAACTGTATAGATGTTCTTGATAGGTTTGGTTCTGTGTCGGGCCTTCATATGAATGTGGGAAAAACTAATGTCGTTTGGCTGGAAGTGAGAAAAAATTCTGAAATCCGTTATATGGAACATTTAGGTATGGAATGGAATCCATCTAAATTCCGAGTATTAGGAATGTGGTTCACTAATGACCTGAAAAAGAATGTGTATATATAAATTACTCGGAAAGACTAGCTGATGTAAAACACTTATTTCAAAAATTTGGGTAAAACGACAGTTAACACCCCTTGGTAGGGTAGCAATATTAAAATCTCTTATCCTCTCAAAGTTGACACACCTCTGGTTACTATTACCAAACCCACCAGACATATTTTTTCAAACATGTCAACAGGCTTGTTACAAATTTGTTTGGAATAAGAAGCCAGATAAGATTAGCCGAAAAAACTGCACATAAAAGTATCAAAGATGGCGGCATTGGTCTTCCTGAACTAAAAACTTTTGTTTTATCTCTGAAGCTGTCCTGGATACGTAAAGCTGAGATGTCAACCCATAGATGGCGAAATATTCTGTTGTGTTAACTTCCCTAAGTGGTCGCTTATGAAAAAATATGGTCCAGAATTCGTTTCCAAATTTACTAAGTATAATCAGTTTTGGGCTGAAGTTCTTGATGCGTATAAATTCTTTATTACAAGTGTTCCCCCCAAAACTCCACTGAACTTCTTGCCGAACCATTATGCCATAATAAGCGATTTCAAATCGGAAAAAATTGCATTGTATCGAAAAAAACTAAGTAGCAAAGATATTAACTGTCTCGCCCACACTTTTTTTTTGATGAAGGAAAGTTTTTGCCGCATGCACTTTTTAAAAGAAAAATATATATAAAATATTGATTTTGTCACTTTTGCTGGCTATAAATCGACTATAATGGACTATGTGAAAACCTCTGGTATCACAATAAAAAAACGATAAGTACATAAACTCATCATTGTGCTTTAAACATCTTTTCGCTATAAATAAAGGCTCCAAGTTGTATTACGATATCATCATTGCGAATAATCCTAAGCCAAAATGTTGTGATAAATGGGACATGAAATTGCTGATGCAAAATGATTGGAAATCCTGTTTTTTTGCACGCGCATAAGATACGTGATGTAGGGCTGCAGTGGTTTCAACTGAAAATATTACACAGGTGTTTTTATGCACAAAATGTTGTTTTAAAAGGATTGGAATCGTTGAAAGTAATAACTGTAGTTTTTTTGCAGCACATTCAAAGATAGCATTGATCATATGTTTTAAAAATGTCACCATGTGTACAAGTATTTTGGAATGCTTTCATTCGCTTAATGAAAGAAAAATGTTTGAATGCTGAAAATGTCCTTTTGACAGAAGCATTCGTACTATTTGGCTATGACAATACAATTGTATGGGCGACACCGTCTTTTATTTTATAATACTATTTGCAAAGCATTACATATACCTTTGTAAAATAAACAATACCCTGCCACAAATACAAGTATTTATAAACAAATTAAAATTTAGATACAAAATTGACGAACATATTGCATATTTGAAATTAACCATACAGATTTTTTGACTAGATGGCTGACATACAGACCATTGATGGATACTGTGTAACATTTGTACCCTTTTTTTTTTTTTCTTTTTTTTCAAAAACAAGTTTGCACTAATAGATTTAGAAGTGTAAGATGAGGTGTGTAAATGAACACTTTTTTTTGTACATTATTAGAGGCCTGATTTCAATATTTTTGAAAAACCAACATCAATGATGTGAAAAACATCTCTGTCAGCATGATTTTTCTTGATGCTCTCTCTCTCTCTCTCTCTCTCTCTCTCTCTCTCTCTCTCTCTCTCTCTCTCTCTCTCTCTCATTAGATAATGTTTGCATGAATTTGTGAATTCACACTGCTTGGGGTGATTTCTTTTCTTAAGACGTCAGGGAGAGGTCCAAACAGTTCTCCGTGTGTCATCCATCGTCTGCAGACGGCGCCTCTACTGGTTGGGCCATGTCTTAAGATTACCCTCGTCAAGACCTGCAAACCAGGCCATTAAATGGACCCCAGCAGGCCAGAGAAAAAGAGGACGACCCAGGATGAGCTGGCGACAGACAGTGGAGAGAGACCTCCGACTCGTTGACAGAGGATGGAGTGACACCAGCAAACTGGCTGAGGACCGTGCACAGTGGAGCGCCTTGACTGCCTCATGCGTCGCAAGACGCGCGGGAGCATCAAGGTAAGTAAGCATGTGTGTTTTCTGCTGTTTTGATGTATGCTTTTGACAGTTGTGAACTGACTAGGATACCCAGTGTATGTTTGGCACACGTCTCCCAATGTGAAAGATTGCAGAGAGTGAAAACTAGAACTCCAAAACACAAGGCATATAGGTCGTTACTCAGCATGAGTTGACGAAAAGTGTGTTTATCCTGAGAGACACGATCCTTGATCACGAATTACCATTGCTGTTGGTACACACACACACACACACACACACACACACACACACACACACACACACACACACACACACACACACACACACACACACACACACACACACACACACACACACACACACACACACACACACACACACGCGCGCGCGCGCGCGCGAGCACACACACACACACACACACACACACACACACACACACACACACACACACACACACACACACACACAGAAAGAGAATCAGAGATTGTTTATTTTCAATTGGCTTTAAAGACGATTGGTCTAAAGAGAGGTCAGCTTTCTTTTCATTGTAAAGCAATAAAAACAAAGATTCGTGGAATATTTTGTCATCAAATAATATTGAAAATACAATGAAGTGAACGGTTTCGTGTTCTTTTTTTATGTGTGTATAATATCGACTTGTCAAAAAGCTAAACATCAGACCGAGAAGTACATAAAATGTTGAAAATGTCAAAGTTTTGAGACCGTTTGATTAGCCAAAGAGGATCTGTCAAATAACTTTTGGAACACAGTTTCTGAAGAAGATGAAAGAAAAGCAGTCATCAACAAAGAAGAGGCCTCGGTTCCTTATCTATGACGCTGTACAGATGACCACACTGTCATGAATGTCATCCCCCCCCCCCCCCCCCCCCCCCCCCCCAACCATAACCACTATCTTACTCGTTATGCAGGTCTGTCCATTTCGACTCAAATACGTTTCTTTTCAATTACGCCAGTTTGTTGTGGTTATTGTTGTTGCTGGTGTTGTTGTTGTAGTTGTTGTTTTCTTTGTTTTTTTTATGCTTCGTCCCAGGACCTAGTCTGAATGTTGATTTAATTATCCCAAAGACAGACAGACAGACAGAGAGACAGGCAGAGACAAAGAGAGACAGACAGACAGACAGGAACACAGAAACACCTAGAGACAGACACAGTGAAATGGTAAATCAGTAAACTGAAAGACGGGGGTGGGGGAGAAAGAGGGGGAAGGGACAGAGAAAGAGAGCGATAAAGACAGATAGTGAGTGAGTGAGTGGGGGAGAGAGAGAGAGAGAGATAGAGAGAGAGATAGAGAGAGACAGAGAGACAGACAGACAGACAGACAGACAGACAGAGAGGGCAGACATATGCATAATGTGTGTGTCTAATATTTCTTTTTATTGTATCTTACCCCCTTCAACAATTATTGATTTGTTGAGCCTATCATAATGGTATTCAAATTCATGTAAATTTTCAAAAAATCCTCGACGTATGTGAACGGGTTATGAATAACTGAACCAAATCAACAGCACGCGTATGCTCTCGTTGCATTTATGCGAGCACGCACGCACACAGATGCACGAACACACACAGAAAGAAACGGAGACAGAAATTCAAAGAGCGCGCGAGAGAGAGAGAGAGAGAGAGAGAGAGAGAGAGAGAGAGAGAGAGAGAGAGAGAGAGAGAGAGAGAGAGAATGGCAAAGAGTTCCAAAGAATGAACCAGTCCCATCCTTTATCCCTTCTCCGTTTACCGCCAGTAACAAATCAAACAGCAGACCCAAACAACGTAGCGAACCTCTCTGTGTGTGAGGGAAAGAATTAACAGCTCTCCCTCTTAGGTTACAGAAAAACGGATCTCGCCCAATGTCCTCGTAATTGTCAAAACTACATTTCCTTCCGACATAAAGCTCCAGTTTATTGGCCTTTCTCCTGCAAGCTTCTCGTCGTTAACGAGCAAAGGACTGCTGCTAAAAGACCCAGACAACGTCCTCGTTTGTTTGTTATTTTTTTTTCTTCTTTTTGCAGGTATCATTAAGAAGAGGATCATTTACCAAAGTCAAGCCTTTTTGACACGTGTCATATTCGTGTGTGTAAGAAAAAAAAAACTTTGGCCTGCTGCCGCCCGCCAAGAGGGTGATTTTAATCTGGCAGAAAGATGAGTCTGGTGACATTCGTCAGAAACACAGGAAGGGAAGGGAAGGGAAGGGAGGGAAGGGAGGGAAGTAAGGGAAGGAAAGGGGTAGGGGAGGGGTGGGGGTGCCTTTTTCTGTCTTGTTTTACTGTCTTCTCGAGTCTAGTGTAGAAGGGTCATGTCTTGAGTAACAACTTGGCTCTTGAAATCTTAATATCTCTCCTTGGTCTGTCTGTCTGTGTCTGTGTCTGTGTCTCTGCCTACCTGTCTGTCTGTCTGTCTGTCTGTCTGTCTGTCTGTCGTCTGTCTGCTCTGTTTGCCCCCCCCCCTCCCCCCTCTCATTTTGTCTCTTTCTGTCTCTGTCTCTCTGTCTCTGTCTCTCTCTCTGCAATGTTTTTTGTCTGTCTCTCCTTTGTCTCTGTCTCTCTTCCTCTGTTTGTCTCTCTGTGTGTCTCTCTCTTTCTCTGTCCCTGTCCATCTCTTTCTGTCTTCCGTGTCT
>JADBJO010003799.1:137500-140000 GCA_016801955.1 Conus betulinus
TTAATTTACCAGAGTGATGAGATCAACAAATTATGCATGCTTTTTTCAGCCAGTCCTGGAAAGAGAGAGAGAGAGAGAGAGAGAGAGAGAGAGAGAGAGAGAGAGAGAGAGAGGGAGAGAGAATTTATGTGGGACTGGGGGCTGAACATCATTTTGGTTTTATTTCCGTTGCACACATCGTGAGACACACACAGAAGGTTTAACACTTCGGACATCTTCTGCACAAGGATCATTACTCCATAGTTTGAATCTCGCCCATTAAAAGCAGAGAGAGAGAGAGAGAGAGAGAGAGAGAGAGGGAGAGAGAGAGAGAGAGAGAGAGAGGAGAGAGAGAGAGAGAGAGATAAACAGACCAAAAAAGAGTCTGTGCGTTTTTATGTATCCCTCACAAACAAATCAAGACCCAGAAGCCACAATGACGGAGCATGCCTTGCAACGTAATCCAACGTCTCTAAATATCTCGCTAACAACTCTCTACCTTGGTTGTAACGAAACAAAAACAGAGCACGAACGCGTCACCCGTTCTCGTAGTTGTCATAACTCCGAACGTAAAAACCCCAGTTAATTGGCTTTTTTCTGGTAAAGGTCTTGTCATTAACTGCGGGGAAACAAATATAAAAAGACAAGATCATGTCCTCGAGTTTTCTGTTTCTTCTGCTTTTTTTTTTTCTTTTCAAATCTCATTAACCGCAGTGTTATTTACCAAAGTGAAGTGTAATTTGACATGTGTCATGTTAAGGCCAGATTTTCAACAGCAACTAGTTTGTCTCCAATGACTTTGTCCCGACAGAAACGTGATGTTTGATGACATTCGTTTCAAACAGGTTGATTCTGAGTTTGGTTGTTGGCTTTCTTTTTTCATGTTTGACAAAAAAAAAAAAAAAAATTCTTTCAGGGAAGGACTGAGTACTATTGACAGTTTTGATCTCTTTAAAACATACTCATACTCCCCTAACCTCTCTCTCTCTCTCTCTCTCTCTCTCTCTCTCTCTCTCTCTCTCTCTCTCTCTCTCTCTCTTCTTCTTCTTCTTCTTCTTCTTCTTCGTCTGTTTTCAGGCTTATGGTGCTTGGAATAGAAGCAATGTTTTAATGTTTGTTGTGGATTTACTGTTCACTTTATTTGCTTTTTGCTTTGCATCCCCCTCCCCCCTCCCTCTCCCCCTCCCACATCCCCTGTGTCAAGGCTGTGTAGCAATGACATTAAAAATGGTCAGTGTTCAGTGCTCTCTCTCTCTCTCTCTCTCTCTCTCTCTCTCTCTCTCTCTCTCTCTCTCTCTCTCTCTCTCTCTCTCCACGTCAGACATTGCCCATTGATTCTTATACATTTGGTAGGTAACACAATGCGGGATGGAGATAGAATGACAGATGGGAGACGATAATTATGTTCTCCTAAGAAGTGATCACAAGCATCTGGGGCTTTGTTTGTGTCTTCTTATGTTTAGAAGGACGTGTTTCCTGGGATCCAAGATAGAACAAGCCTTTTTCCTTTTAATTAAAGACAGTTCCGTCCCTCCATCAATAATCTGCGCTCAGGCTTTCTGTCAGACCCCCAAAATACAAAGATTTTCTTTTTTATCTGCTAACAAATGACTTTATTCACCTCGTCGTCTCCTTCCTCTTCCTTTTTTTTTTTTTCTGGAAAGATCTGTTTCTGTGATTTGTGTTTTATCTGTTCCGTTATCATATCTTTGCCTGATTCTTGGCGTTCAATAAGGAGAAGGAGTAAAACTACATGGACGTCTTACATGTCACTCTGTCGTCGAGGCAAAACGTGTCTCTCTCTCTCTCTCTCTCTCTCTCTCTCTCTCTCTCTCTCTCTCTCTCTCTCTCACACACACACACACACACACACACACACACACACACACACACACACACACACAACACACACACACACACACACACACACTGACCGACTAACTGACTGACTGACTGGCTTATTATGATCTGATAAGAATTATAGAAATTTTCTGTCTCAGGAGGTATCCTTTCACAGACATGCTTGTTCTCTCTCTAATTTATTTGATCATGATGCATCAGTCTTGAGGTGCAATACCAGTTACACTCATTTCAAACATACGTAAACATACAAAAAAAAAGTTCAGTTTCCAAACGGAGTGACTGAGGGCGGAAAATGAAGCAAAATTTAGAAAGAGAGGGGGTTGGTTACCGCCAAGGACACAGACAAACAAAGTACAGGGCAAGTGTCTTGCCTTATACATGCCCTTGGTGGTAACTAACCCCCTCTCTTTCTAAATATAGAAAAAAATGTTAAGATAAGTTAACTGAAATGCAATAACTTAACAGCGAGTGGTTATAAATGTTCTTGAATCTCTCTAAAGACAGCTAGACTCACTTAGAAGAAGTGCTTCTGTAGTGAGAATATCTACGAAGAAAAACTGTCCAAATCATTGTTATCATTAAAACTAAAACACACACTTCTGACGGGGGTGGGGTGAGGGAGGGGGAGAGAGAGAGAGGGGGAGAGGTGTTTCCCCTT
>JADBJO010003799.1:147500-152500 GCA_016801955.1 Conus betulinus
GCGTGTGCGTGCGTGCGTGCGTGCGTGCGTGCGTGCGTGCGTGCGTGCGTGCGTGCGTGTGTGTGTTTAATAAATGTGTATGAAATATATAAAGAATCGACGTTGACGATGTGGCAGCCCTTGTAAGACCCCCTGCGGTAGCTTGGGCTGTAATGTGAATTAAATTGGAGAACAAAACACGAAGGAGGACAAAAGACTTGACGCGCTCCAATTATTGTTCAGACAAGAACAACAGTGGCTGTTTTTGAAGGGATCCTTGACCATTGTAGGCCAAGTACAGACAGAAAAAAAAAGAGAGAACAAAAGTTAATGTGAGAATTGAGCCCAGGACCAGAAATCTCTCAACACAGACAAGTACTTCATAAACATGCCCATTATCTGCTGGGCAGCCCACTAACATCAAACATTCACATTATTGTAGAAAGGATGAAAAAAAAAAACTCTACTAGCTGGTGTTTTCCCCTTGACAATCTTTTTACAATGGAAGATAAAAAAGTAGCCATGAAAAATATCGGGTTTCGTTGTTGTTGTTGTTGTTTGTTGTTGTCGACAGAAAGTGCAGAATCGTGGCGTAAAGTCAAGTGCCATTTGAAAGGTGTGAATTTATGCTGAGGATTTCACGTCAGAAGCTGAGACAGTCCTGAGTGAGGAGAGTAACAGAGCAAAGTTGGTTACCAGGCAACGTGCATCAGAAACATGGGACTGGCATTTTTCGTAGCGACATGTTCATCCGTTTGGAAAGGCTAGGGATTGCTGACTGTATGGTTTTTCAACAGTCACCCTCTCTCTCTCTCTCTCTCTCTCTCTCTCTCTCTCTCTCTCTCTCTCTCTCTCTCTGTATGGTGAAAAATAAGTCATGCCTATCGTTATGATCTACCATCAAGCGCAGAGACACTTAAACCTTTTCTGTCATGAGAGCACCGTGCTTTAACCGTTTAAGTACCAGGTGGTCTGGAATCCTGATTTTTTTTTTCAACTCTGACTGACAGCAAAGACGCTCTCTTTAAATGTGCTCATAACTTGATCAAGTCTGAAGCAGTTTTCTCGCTCCTTTGTGTACAGTTACAGAAACTGTGTGTATCTTCAAAGTCTGCGAGGTTCTGTTGTTGTTGTTGTTGTTGTTGTTGTTGTTGTTGTTGTTGTTGCTGTTTTTCCGTTCTTTTCATGCGAAAGGACAGCAAACATTCTGACAGTATCAGTCCCTTAATAATCATAATAACAACAATAATAACAATAATAATTACTTATGTAGCGCCTCTTCTCGGCTAGAGACCAAGCCCTAAGCGCTTTACAATCCACACTCGTTTACATAACGGGCTGCTACCTGGGTAGTGCCGACTAAAGAGCTGCCAGCTGGCGCTTCATTCAGTTGTTTCCCGTGTCATCCAGTCCATATCGTTCAATATCGTTCTCTCAGTTTCCTTACTTCCTTCATTCTCTCCATTTCTCACGCACGGTGCATGCTATGTGTAACGCGTCATCCATACCAACGGCCAAGCTGGCCTTCTCTTCCGAAACTTGGTGATGGGATATGACGTGTGTGCAAGATGTTATGCGTGCTTTCACACACGGAACTTCGGTTTATAGTCTCATTCGAAGGACTGTATGGGAAAATGGAGTCAGGACCAATGTTAACTCCGGGGGAAAAATCCCCCTGTACCGAAACGGCCCGGCGGAGATTCGAACCCGTAACCCCACGATCACGAGTCCGGCGCTCTACCAACTGAGCTATTTCGGCTCCCATGGGAGCCCCTTGGGAATGGTTGTCAGTGTGACAGAGGTACTGTCACGTTGGGGCATTAAGCGCACACTTCACGATCCAGCTGTGTTGTTGTACATTCACTGATGCCTCACGTGACAGAAGAATCCCACACTGGCAGCCCACGCGGCAGTCACGTGAAGGCATAGCACCAAGCATAGTAGTCACGTGACTGTATCAAGACATCACAGAGGTTTATGGGAAATCTTAGAGATAAAGACGTAGCTGCGATAAAAGACTTTTCTGTACTGGATACCGATAGCGAAAATCAAGAGACTCACCACTTCACACATTTTGTGATGCGCTTTGTACCACCACGCATTCTAGTTTGTCTATTGAGCATTTGCGGTATCCCACAAAAAAGGTCCTCGTCCCAGTACATCTCCATTCAACTTTCTTTTTCGTTGATAAACAACTTGCGCCGCCATTTTTGTTTTCATCTGACTATAGAATCACAAATTCATGAAGACGCTTTCTTGTGTGGCTCTTTTGCCACAGAGAGAGAGAGAGAGAGAGAGAGAGAGAGAGAGAGAGAGAGAGAGAGAGAGAGAGTCAGCACCTCGCTTTGTGTTTTTCCTCCATTTCCAGTTGTCGGAATCCCGTTCCCTTGCGCGGGTCGCTGACCACCTCCGGGGCAACAGAACCGTTCAGTTGGGTGGGGTGCCCTCCCAGGTGACAACACGGGCCAATTTCGTTGTCTGCTGAATAATGAGGTCGGCCCACTGTACGCATGTAGGATTTGCCTGCATGTGTGTATGTGCTTCAATCCTGATACTATGACACAAGCCGTTGTGAAGTGTATGTTGGCTTTGCCTGCGCTCGCGCGGGTGTGTGCGTGTGCGTGAGTGTGTGTGTGTGTGTGTGTGTGTGTGTGTGTGTGTGTGTGTGCGAGTGTGTGTGTGTGTGTGTGTGTGTGTGTGTGTGTGTGTGTGTGTGTTTCGAATAGAGACAGATTTTTTTTTTTTTTTGTATTCAATGTGAGAGATTGTGGAAGATGATCCAGTGGTAAGAATTCATGAGTATGTTTTTTGTTTTCTTCTTTTTTTCATTTTTTTTTTTCAAACCAGTTTCAAGTGTGCTCAGAACTTACAGAAGAAGGAAGAGTCCAATCCGGTGGAAACAGAGACTGTAGTGACATTACTCCAGTTTCGGACCAAACTTGCAACTCGCACGCCACACTCAGGAATGTGCGCCAACACGGCCTGGATAATAACCCTTTCAAGCTCTCTAACGTTCTCATTGTGACTGATCGCAATGGGGAAAGACATGTATTACCCACTCTCTTGGAAAACGTATCGTTGATACGGTCCCCCTTACCGATGATCATGAAATACAGAAAACCTGGCCAGAATGTGTGTCCTTTCATGATCTGCCTTGATGATGAATTCACCTTTCACCCCTACCCACCCACCCCCCCCCTTTCCCCTCTCCAACTTTCTATATCGATGCCATGGATGTGGGCGAATACCCGTATCATGTTGAGATATTTATAGCCCAGCCGACTGCAAAGGGCGCATCAGGGTGTTAGGCAAAGTCAAAAACGGAACAAATTACAAGTCAAATCGCCTTGACCCCCCCCCCCCCCCCCCCCCCCCCCCCAGAACCATTGCAAGCACTGAAAGTAAAAGCTTTATCTAAAAACAAAGCTTATCGTTAACCATGGTTTAATCCAATCAGATGTGGTGGGGGGGTGGGGGGCAATAATGATTTTCTTCATAAAGACAATTTTAAAGGAGCAAACATCACATCAGGTGGAACACCAAGGAATTAGATTTTCATGGAACCCGCCATCCAGAAGATGCACCTAGCTTGTGTGAGGGATGAATTTGAACAGGAGATAAGGGGAAAGGGAGGGAGAGGGAGGGAGAGTTCGCATCTACTAGACCCCATCCCCACTCCACCCATCCCCACCCCAACCGCATATCCCCCACCCACCCCCTAACCCCTCTCTTCATCCAACTCTCCTCAAATGTTATCTTCTTGTTTTCTTTCGCCAAACATTCATGGAATCACGACCACAACGATGGCGATTCTCTCCCCTGTCCCACCCTCCCCACTCTCATCAGGCCATCCCCAGAATCCCGGCTTACTCCAAAACCCTCCGCCAACATTACTCGCAACAGAAAATGCAGCAACATAGCCAGAACAGCAATCCAAACAACAACGGCAACAACAACAAAAAAAAAAAACACGAGTAGTAAATATCTAACCACAAAGATACTCAAGTTTGCATCTGTGCTAACAAGGACATCGGGTCGAGCGTAATATCCCTCTTATGACAGAAGTAAACTGTAGTTGTGATCACAACACCACGTGCCTAACAGCACACTGTGTATAAAAGACAAGAATTTCAGCAACTACAATAAAGGAACGGAGCAGCCCTGATAAGGTTGCATCCAAGCTGTCCGTATCAGTTTGTTCATGGTGTGTGTGTGTGTGTGTGTGTGTGTGTGTGTGTGTGTGTGTGTGTGGACGTGAGTGTTGTTTGCGCGTGTGTGTGTGTGTGTGTGTATATATATATATGTGTGTGTGTGTGTGTGTGTGTGTGTGTGTGTGTGTGTGTGTGTGTGTGTCTGTCTGTCTGTGTATCTGTGTGTCTGCGTGTGTGTGTCTGTGTGTGTATGTGTTTTACAAGTTTTAATACGAAAAAAAAAGCTGCACATACATCACATTGCGTAATAGGATCATTTTCTACACACCTTAGCAATGCATGCGCACAGCATGTTAGCAATAATAACAAATTGGGACAGCAAGTACATCACAATTTCTCTTATTTTGTTTAAAACTGTCAGATACAGACACATACCACTATATACCACCACTACCCACCCCCACCCACCCCTCCTCCCGCTCATCAGCCACACACACGACAAGTTAACATAGCATTTAAGATTTTCATAGCAACATGCAACTTGGAATCTCACGGAGATCGATTAGAACTCCGCCCCTCTCCTGTCCCCTTCTACTCCCACATCCCCTCCCCCCCCCCCCCCCCCCCCCCCCCCCCCTTCCCACCCCACTGCCAGCACCTACCAAGCATTCACATACAAGGAATCAGAAAATATCTGGAGTAGGAGAGGAAGAAAGAAGGAAGAGATGAATAGGGGTGGAAAGTGAGTGAGGGGAGGGGTGGGTGGGTGTAGGAAAACTCATCTCAACTCAACTCAAATAGTTTTAATTGCAAAGACCACTGACCTATCTGCAATGAGGTCAAAAAAACAAAAGTAGAACACACACGCGC
>JADBJO010003799.1:172500-175000 GCA_016801955.1 Conus betulinus
CACCGCCTCTCGTCTACTCTCTCTCCTCTCTCTCCGTCACTGCGCTTCTCCCACCCCGCCGACTCGCCCAACGCCCCTCTCTCTCTCCTCTCTCCTCTCCCTCTCCTCTCTCTCTGCTTGTTTTGTGTGGTGTGTGATATTGTCCTCTAGTAATGTTTCGCTCACTCTCATTCTCTCTCTCTCAGTCTCTCGTCGTTCTGGCCCTCCGTCTCTCCTCTCTCTCCCTCGCTCTCTGCTCTCTCCTTCTCTCAATAATGTTTATGCTATCATAGGCCTCTCTCTCTCCTCTCTCGATCCTAGAGCTCATCCACCTTCTCTCTCTCTCTCCTCTCATCCCTCACATCCTCTCTCCCTCCTCGTCTCGTCTCTCCCCCTCTCTCTCCCCCCTCCGCTCCTCTCTCTGTCCTCTCGGAGCACTCTTCTCTCCCCTCTCCTCTCTCTCTCTCTCTCTCTCTTCAAACGAATTGTATGCGATCATTAGGCACAGAACATGAAAGAATCGATAGAGACCTATATCTATTGCACAGGATCAAGCGTTTTCCTTAATCTTCATTCCAGAACATCATACCTGCACCAACGTTTACACTAATCTTTGAAAAAGATCATAGACTATAATCATTCTCTCTCTCATCAATTGATACTGGTTAAACACTGACTCTAACAGAGTCAATATGTATCCCTAAAATAGCACCTCAGCCAATAATAGTTCAACACTGACTCTGTTAATGTCTACCAATATCTATGAAGTAGTACCAAACGCAGTTCTTTGAGACAGATTACACTGAAGTCGTTTCTCCCACTGAGGAGGCATTGTTTTGTTGTCAATACATGAATGTTTATTCTAGAATGTATCTGAATCGGCCCCACAAACAGTTTAAATTCACCTTCAGTCCTCAGTGCCTAACCAAATTCCATGTTCCTGTTCATGGAACAGACCCGTTTCAGTCAACAACAGTTTTGTTTTCTTTTCTCTGGTACCATGCTCTAGAACACGCTTCCATCATATCTCTGTAGCCCTCAAAGTACAAAACCTGCCAGGGAAAAGGGTTGGCACATTTTGCAGGCAATAGTTTCAGTTTCAGTTTCATCAACTGCGTGCGGACTAGTTCATATACTACTACAAAACCACATCCGCTAAGTTCTGAGACCACACTACGCATGATTTTAAGGTGATGGATAAATGAACTACACACTAAGATGAGAGAATTGAAGAAGAGGGTCTCGTGCCTACGACTTAGCAGATCTCTGACCTACGCATTAGCCCAATGCGCTGGCCAGACCTTGAGTGCCTTCCTAAAATTGGTTATTGCAGGCAATAACTAGTCATAAAACCATTCACACACTGCATTAATACCAAACCTCTATACCTAGACACATTCAATGAATCATGGTATAGAACCTTTGTTGTCACTGAGAAGGTTTACTTTTAGAAAAACAAAACAAAACAAAAGCCTACACTCTTCCTTTACTGCTTCGTCAATACAGTCGAGCATGTGCTCTAAAAGGCAAATCATTCAAGGTCCACCATGGAGTCGTCAACAGCCATTCACCTCACGGACTACTTCAGCGAACAGGTTCGATAGATTGGGGGACCCCTATAGTCCCACACAACAGGTAATTGTACGCTACCGTGATCAACGCCGCCTGTGAACAGACTGACTAACACGGACACGAGAATCATTCCGCCACCTGTGATGTGTGAAGACGATTAGCCTGATCTGTCAAGCGTGGCGAAGCTATCGACCGCCGCGGAATCAAAGGCAGTAATAGTAGCTCACGTGCTATCTGACATCTGGACAATAAATCAAGGGGCTTTTCTATTACAGCACTGAGGCACGTTCTGAAATGTTTAGTAGTCAGAGACAACATCTGTGCATGTGTTCCACAAAACATGTATGTTCGTACACACGCTCACATACGATGGCGTGCACTCGCTAGCGCTTCACACACACACACACACACACACGCGCGCGCACGCACGCTCGCATGCACACGCACACACACACACACACACACACACACACACACACACACACACACACACATCTACACAAATGGCACCATTTGAGGGTCCCCAGATCTCTCTCTCTCTCTCTCTTTTTTTTTTTTTTTTTTTTTTTTTTTTTTTTTTTTTTTTTTTTTTTTTTAACAGAATGAACCAACGGTTATATTTACCCCAGGTTTCGATTTCTTGGAAAGACTATTCAGTAAACTGTAAACTTTGTAGAGACAGTAATCCTCTACCCAAGGTAGCTCACAGGAACATACCATCCATACGTTCACGCTATAGTTTTTGTACCGCGACTGTCCAGGGAAAGAAAATCAAGAATGTTTTCTTTCAACCTGGCATTGTTTGTATTCGAAATGTTCATTTATTTTTCCATGAAGAAAATTCATTGACATCTGAACTGATCTCGCAAATGTCTGAAAGAAAAGAAATGTACCCCTGAGTAATCACTGCAAACTTTTCTGTATGATGTTCAGTATATATGTTATAGTG
>JADBJO010003799.1:180000-187411 GCA_016801955.1 Conus betulinus
TTGATTGCCTCTGCAATAAAACGATGCGGAGATGGCTGCGGAGATGGCTGCGTATAGAGCTGTCTGAATCAGAGAATACTGCAGAAGATGAGAAAGTCCTCCCCCCCCTACCCGTTACACCCATCCCCCAAATAAATAGATAGATAAATAAATTAATTGATTAATTAATTAATTAATTAATTAATTACAAAAAATAAAAAAACGAAAAAACATGTTTTTGACTAGTGTATATATGTTAAGTGGTACATGTTCGTACATACGCATTATGCACGCATCTATGTGTGTGAGCGAGTGAGCGTGTATGTGTGTGTGTGTGTGTGTGTGTGTGTGTGTGTGTGTGTGTGTGTGTGTGTGTGTGTGTGTGTGTGCGCGCGCGCACGGGCGTTCGCTCAAGCGTGTATGTACGTTTGTGCTTGCCTTTGTGGTGCGTGTGTGTATGTGTGCATGTGCATGTGTGTGTGCGTGTGTGCGTGTAAGCAAGCGCGCGCGCGCGCGCGCGCGCGTGCGTGCGTGTGTGTGTGTGTTGTGTGTGTGTGTGTGTGTGTGTGTGTGTGTGTGTGTTTGCGAGCACGTGCATGCGTGTGTGTGTGTGTGTGTGTGTGTGTGTGTGTGTGTGTGTGTGTGTGTGTGTCTGTCTGTCTGTCTGTGTGTTGTGTGTGTGTGTGTGTGTGCGCGCGCGCGTGTGCGCGCGCGCGCACGTGCGCGCGCACTTTTGTCCCCTTTAAGAGAAATTAAATTCTACTTGATCCAGCCCTAGCTTGTTATCTCTGTATTCCTCCTACCTCCACTTCCCCTACCCTCCCTCTGTGTGTGTGTGTGTGTGTGTGTGTGTGTGTGTGTGTGTGTGTGTGTGTGTGTTCATCTCACCCGTAATACCCTAACCTTTCTCCACGCACACGCGCATACACTGACGCACACAGAAAAGATAATCATATTCTAAGCTAACGAAGACTTACTTGAATGTTTCAGGGACGGACGAAGGAAAGGTCTTGATGTTTAAATGTTCCAGAAACAAGGTCCATTTTGTGTCTGCAAGAGCGGATTTTTTTTTTTGTCTGCCTTTGTATTACAACGTAATGTACTTTTAAAATTTCCGTGAAAACTGTGAAAACTTCAACAATCTGAACTTTAAGGTTTGCTCTAAGTTTATGGGCAACTTCTATCCATTTATCCACTGTTTCCCTGTCTGTCTGGTTGTGTCTGTCTGTGTGTATGTCTTGTGTGTGTCCTGTCTGTCTGTCTCTGTCTCTGTCTGTCTGTCTCTCTCTCTCTTCTGTCTCTCTCTCTCTCTCTCTCTCTCTCTCTCTCTCTCTCTCTCTCTCTCTCTTGTGTATACTTAAAACTAGATGCAGGCATTCGATGTACGTACGTGCGTGTATGTGCGTTTGTGTGCGTGCGCGCGCTTTTGTATGTGTATGTTTGCGAGTCTCCGTATGTAGGAGTAGTGTAGCTGATGCCCCTAGCTCGCCATTCAGCGGAGATAAGAGAGAGAGCGAGAGACTGAGAGAGAGAGAGAGGAGGGGAGAGGAGAGAGAGAGAGAGACGAGAGGAGAGAGAGGAGCTGACCAGAATTGCCGCCGGAGAGCGAGAGGGAGAGAGGAGAGGGTGGGAAGAGAGCAGAGAGAGGGACAGGCAGAATCATGGAGAGATGATAGAGGGACATAGGAGCCCCCAGATAGGAGGGAGACTTCCAGAGGTCGAGAGGACGCAGGGGGAGAGAGAGAGGTGCCAGGCAGGGGAGGAGAGCGAGAGAGGGAGAAGAGGCCATGAGGAGTGGGGACGGAGTGTCGCAGAGGAGAATCCTTCGAGGAGGCGGGGATTGACGGGGGAGAGAGCGCAGGGATGAGAGGGAGGGAGTTTGGTTAGATGGGGAAGCATGGAGAAGTGAGAGAAGGCAGAGAGGAGGGGAGAGACGAGAGAGGGAGTGTTGGAGAGAGAGAGACGAGAAAGAGGCGGGAGCGAGGAGGAGAGGGGAGCGGAGCGATTAGAGAGATGATAGATGGGAGGACCCCTTCTGAGAGTAGAGCGGAGAGACAGTTGAAGAGAGCGAGGGCAGAACGACGAAAGGAAAAGGAGGGAGATGGCTGAGGGGAGGGGGAGGATGGGTCTGGCATGATGAGCAGAGGAAAGGAGAGGGAGAGATTCAGGCGGAGGAGAGGAGAGAGGCAGGTGGAGAGAGAGGGAGAACCAGGAGAGTGAGGGAGGAGGGAGCAGAGAGAGAGGAACTTGAGAGAGATAGAGAGAAGAGAGTTGAGGTGGGAGAGGATGAGGAGGGTGACGTGGCGAGGAGACAAATGAAGAGAGGAGACAGGTGAGCGGGGAGAGGGCGAGGAAGTGAGGAGATGAGTGGAAGTGGGTGAGAGGCGAAGGAGAGACGAGAAGAGAAAAGGAGAGAGGACTAGGAGAAGTGACGGAGCTGACAGAAAAAGAATGGAACGCAGGACAAGGGAAATTCGGATCTACACATAATCCCCAGCAAATAGGATGAACTTCCAAAGTCGAAACAGGTCTCAAGTGCCAGCTCCAAAACATCCAAGCTAATTTCCCGTGTGCAAGTAGATCCTTCGACACGGATTGCACGTACAGCGCGTAGATTCTCCTCTGGCCATAACACTCCTCTCTCACGCTGTTGGAAACAATCTCGTGGGCGAAAATGAGCGGGGTTGAGATGACCAGTTGACCCCTTTCTGAAGTAGGCGACCAGGTCAGCCAGCACCAGGTATAGTGTTCTTGACAATATATCTCTGGCAATGGCAAAAGAGAGAGGGTGGGGAGGGTGGGGGGGGGAGGATAAGCCGTGCAGAGCGGAACTTGAGCGCCAGTGCCAGAGCAGTTTTCTCAGGAAAGTGAGCTGGGGGGGGTGGGGGGTGGGAGGGGGGGTGGGGGGATGGTGGATGGGGGGGCGGTGGGGGACGGGAGGGAGGCGGAGAGGGGGGGGAGAAAGAATGGCGCGGGGAGAGGGCATTGGGGGGGAGGGGGCGGATGGGAAGAAACCCGTGTATGCGCTCGTGTTCGCGGGCGTGCGTGCCCTCCCGGCTTTAGACAGACAGACAGACACAGACAGAGGAGAGAGAGAGAGAGAGAGAGAGAGAGAGAGAGACCGAGAGAGAGAGAGAGGAGTGAGAGGGAGAGAGAGAGAGAGAGAGAGAGAGGAGAGAAGAGAGAGTATGACACAATTTTGTTCGGAAGAGAGAGAGAGAGAGAGAGAGAGACGGAGAGTGAGATTGAGAGAGAGAGGGAGAGCGAGGGAGGGAGGGAGGGAGGGAGGGAGAGGAGGAGGAATACGAACCAAACGATTTTGTTCGGAAGAGACAGACAGACAGGACAGACAGACAGACAGAGACAGAGGGAGAGAGCGAGAGAGAGAAAGAATATGAACACAAATGATATGTTTGGAAGAGAGAGAGAGAGAGAGAGAGAGAGAGAGAGAGAGAGAGAGAGAGAAAGAGAGCGGAGAGAGGAAGATGAGAGAGAGAGAGAGAGAGGAGAGAGAGAGAGAGAGAGAGAGAGAGAGATGTATACACTTATTGTGGCGTTTTTCGAGGAAGATTGCATTTTCTTGGTGATGTGCAAATGGTTCAGTTTTTTTTTTTTCTGCTTCCACATTTGCAATCACTCCGTGCCACAGACAAGAGAAAACGTCCCATTCGAGTACTGCTTGTTCAACTGGATAGAGCATGGCATTTCGGACTAACACACACACACACACACACACACACACATACACACACACACACACACACACACACACACACAACACACACACACATAACACACACACACACATACACACACACACACACACACACACAAACACACACACACACACACAATACACACACACACACACACACACACACACACCACACACACACACACACACACAGCACGCACGCACGCACGCACGCACGCACGCACGCACGCACGCACACCAACACACACACACACACACGCCACACACACACACACACACACCACACAACACACACACACACACAACACACACACACACACACACACACACACCACACACACACACACACACACACACACACACCACACACGCACGCACGCACGCACGCACGCACGCACGCACGACACACACATTCCTTTCACATCGTTTCATACAAGTAAGAGTAGGAAACACGTACTCGAACCCCAGAGAACTTCAGATGGGATTACCTCAAGGTTCAGTTATTTCTCCTGTTTTATTTAATATACTCATAGCCGATCTCCCAAAGAGATTGTCAAACGACTCAGTTTTAGTCCAGTACGCTGACGATATATGCATGTGGATGAAGGTAACAATGAAACGCAATACACCCACTAGAGCATTAAACTATACAAAAAAAAGTTTACCAAAAGGAATTAGATAAAATCACTATTTTATGAACGAAAATGGGTTTGTCACTATCTTTAGAAAAAAAACAAACATGGTCCTTTTTAACTCAGGTTATAAACCCAGAAAAAAATGCCTATATTCAGCATTAATGGAATTGCCTTAAGTTTGTGCAAAGTGTTAAGTTTCTAGGTGTTTATCTGTCATCAAAACTTACCTGGAATCAACATATAAATCATATACTTGATAAAGCACGAAAAGCATTAAATTTTCTCAAAATTATTAGTAAACAACGTTGGGGTCAAGACACTAAAGCACTTTTATGTCTTGCAAACTCACTTGTTCGATCTCGTTTAATATATGCCCAAGAAGTTTTCTTTAATGCACCCAAGCACCTATTATCCAAACTTCAAAGCATAGACTGCAAAGCTGTTAAACTGGCACTTGGGGTTCCAATACATGCTTCCAATCTAGGATCCTATAAAGAAGCGGGTGTTCTTCCTCTAGACGACAATAGGAAAAATTCTTGCGCTAAATTTATAGTAAAGTCTTTGCTTTTGATACATTTTGTAAGGAAGAAATTAGATTAGACTCCGCGAAAGATTTTTTGCTAAAAGAGCTAAAACAATACACTCTCTTTACAATCAATCAATTCCTACGCCACTGATATAAATCAATTCTAAAGAATAAAAAACACAAAGAAATAGCAACTAAGCCACCTGTTTCACCAGTAGCACCCTGGGAGCATATTAAACCTGCTTTTGATATTGACGATACAAATTTAAAAAAAAATCAATCTCCAAATGTCTTGAAAAAATTTAGTAAACATAAGCATTGAAAACAAGTATACTGACTATATCAAGATTTACACAGATGGGGTCTGTAATAGAAAATGGCAGTGCAGGATCAGCATTTTTTATTCCTTCCTTGAAAACATTAAAACGTTATAATATTGGTAAGCATTATTCCATTTTCACTGCTGAATTAATGGCCATTTTAATGGCGTTACATCATATTAAAGAGTTACCTTTAAATGCATGCAAAATATATTTTGTGTGGATTCAAAATCAGTATTATATGCTATCAAAGGTCAAAATACCAAGACACGGGTTGAAATGACACACGAAATCAAGCACTTAATACATCACTTAGCAAGCAAAGATATCAGTGTTACTTTTTATTGGATTCCATCTCACTGTGGAATTCTCTCTAATGAACAGGTAGATCACGCTGCCAAGAGTGCAGCACGCAATGCTGCAGGGACAATTAAACTTAATGTTAAGCTAGATCTACATGAATATTATAAATACTTTGACAAGTTAGCAAAGGATAATTTTTGTTGACAAGTTGAAGACCTCAGATATACAATATTCACATAATTGTGTAAAAGTTTGTGATACACTGCATTCGGATATGATAATTAAGAGTTTAAGTCAAAAATAAATCCAGATCAATTACGTCTTTGATGTTTAAAATTCGTCTAAATGCTCTCAAAACAAAAATTTTGTAAAGATATTATTTGTGTTTGTGGGAGTCAAATTTCTACGAATCATCTGCTTCTGCACTGTCCTGCCATCAAAGCTCAAATGCTCAAAAATGGAGGCACTGCGCTCAAACATCGAAATCCGATAACATTACAGAAAATAGTTAATGACCTTGATCTTCTCTTAAGCTGTTTTCAGAAACTTTGCATTCTAGTTCTGTTGGTATTTTTCTTTGATCGTTGTTGATAATGTTGAGATTATTCACAATCATTGAGCGGTGTCCCAGCGTATTCCAGGTGTTTTACCTTCATTATATATATATAGATATATGACCTGAAAAAACATCGTCCCAACCTATGTTTGACTCACTTCGTAATATCAAGGAGTACGAGGACATTTAAACATTATTAAACACTAAATACTTTGACATTTTCAGTCTGCCTCTATAGTCCATTTCCTTTTGTGTTTGTTGTTGTTGTTGTTGTTGTTGTTTTGTTTTTGTTTTTTTTTGGGGGGGCGTTGTTTGTTAATTAGTTCGTTTGTTTGTTTGTTTGCTTGTTTTGATTTTAGCATCAATACAGATTTTACATGAACGATGTCAAAACTTCCCCTTTGGTCTCTGTTGTTATCATCGTCATCAGTCATTATAATCATTATCTTCTTCTTCTTCTTCTCTTTCCTCTTTTTCTTCTTCTTCTTCCTCTTCCTCTTTTCTTCGTTTTCTTCTTCTTCTTCTTCTTCTACTTCTACTTCTTTCTTCTTCTCCTCCTCCTTCTCCTCCTCCTTCGTTTCTTTTTTTTCTTCTTCTTCTTCTTCTTCTTCCTTTTTCTTCTCCCCCTCTTCTTTATCGTCTCCCTTTTTGTTACCTCTCCCCCCCCCACACACACACTCCCTTTCTTCTTCGTCATCTGATCGTCCTGTTTAACGAGCGTTCGGCGCCACCAGTATTTTGCCTTTGGTGTTGCAGCCGACTGGACTTTCGACATCACTGTTTCAATGCCGTGTGAGACTATACTAAACTGTCTTTACGAGCAGCGTTGTCAAATTGAACCTGGCCTATTATTCAATGTCTGTCATCTACCCCGCCCCTCCCGCCCCCCCCCCCCCCCCCCCCCCTCCCTCGCGCAGGTTGAAAGGAAGGAGTCAGTCACACAAGCAATGACGGTTAACAAGAGGCCGTCCCCCTCTCTATCAAACGTTCTCCCTTGCCCTGTGTGGAGAGGGGGGTACATACAGGAGCTACAGAGAAGATTACTGGACGGACAAAGGCCTCTTTTAGAGGGGGCCTGACGGAAGCTGACACCACCCGTTCCCTCCCTCCCTCCCTCCCCACCCACCCACCCACTGATCCCCCCCCTTGAGGAGATCACCAGGTATTGGTTGCGGCACCTCCCTGATCGTTGTGCACGATAGGGCCACCGCGCACCTGAACGACTTCATACGCCATCCCCACCCCCCACCCCCCCACCCCCACCCCACTCCCCCACCCGCTTACCTTTAGCGCCGCCACACACACACACACGCACAGCCGGCCACACAACACCACACACACACACACCACACACACACACACAACACGCAACCCACA
>JADBJO010003799.1:188509-193509 GCA_016801955.1 Conus betulinus
GAGTCGGCGCGCGCCCCGCGTGCGCGCGCCGCCACACACCACACACACACACACCCCCACTTCACGTGTCCCTCTGCCACGCAAAAGCCAGATCACCAAGTCCCCTGCCTAAGGACCATTTCATAAACGTAATTCACACCAACACACACACTATACACACACGGCAGATCCTAACAGAATTCCACCCCCAACAACATCATTTCCCACCTCCTCCCATAAGTTTAACCCAGACCTCCCCCGTCTCCCTCTGGCCCCCATGTCCATCGAATCGGCCGTTGAGTCCCAGGAAGGATAACTGTCTTTCGTTTATTCTTCCGGAAATCCTCTCTCTCTTCTTGCGTTTTGTTCGCTGTGTACCTTTTCCCCACCACAATGCATGTAATACATACCTACACACACCATGCAAAACATAGATAGATAGATGGGTTAGTGTAGATCGATAGATAGATAGGTGGTACACACACAGTCAACACACAACACACACACATCCACACACCCACACACACACACACATACATAATCTATAATATATATATATAATACATAACATACATATCTATATCGATATTATATATTAGTAATATATTTTTTGGTTAAAAATAGGATAGTAGAAGGAAGTTTTATATATATAGCGTATCTATATTATATATCTATATATATATATATAGATATATATATATAGACTATATATATATATATATACATCATACATATAAGAATATATATTATATGTGATGTATTATATACACCACAAGAAGTAATACTCTTCATTTCCTTCAAGTTTTCGCCTTTATTTTAAGGCTTCTTCAGGAAGATAGGGGAAATAATAGTCAATATGTTCTGCTCTCTGTATGTGGTCGTTGTTTGAATGCTCTCTCTCTTGTGAACTGTAATTGACCCCATGTATGCCCAAAGTTGTTCTTCTCTGATTCACAGCTCACTGTGACATGTATGCCAGTAGTGAATGGTAGAATGTGGAAGGGTGGATGACCCCATTTATATCTACATCTTATTTACTGTAAGTAGCGTTTGTTTTCATCTAGTATCTTATACTGAATGTTTTATAACCCATTGTTTTTAGCTTCGTATGATTATCCAATTATTGAATTGAGAGGTATATTTTTAAAACCTGTCGTTTTTTATCTTGTCTAACACTTCTATCTTATTCACCTATAATCTATCATCTTTTATCCCTTTATCCCCCCACACCCCCCCCCCCATCTTAATTTGTTTACGCTTCATGCTGTCTCCCTCTAAATTTCCTCCCCCCCCCCCCTTCCTTCTCCCCCCCCCCCCCCCCCCTTTTTTCTAATAATAAATCTAAAGCCCCCTTATCTCCCCATCCCCCCCCCCCACACACACACACACACACTACCCCCTAACACCCCCCCTCCCCTCGCCGCCTTCCCGTCCAGTTACGTCTATTTTCTTTGCTCCACGCTCCCTTAGTGTCATATCATGATTCTATTGCTCAACCATAGTTTAATATTGCCATTTATGGTATGTTTCGATTACTTAATTAGGTTAGGGATGGATTGATTTTTTATTTTTTTCATTTCCTTGTTACCTTTTTGTCTGATTCTTCCTCCGCAACTTATTCTGTTGTAAAACACAATAGTCTCCTCTTCCCCCCCCCCCCCTGTACTCTCTCTCTCTCTCTCTCTCTCCTCTCTCTCTCTCTCTCTCGCTCTCCTCTCTCTCTCTCTCTCTTTCCTTATCCGTATGTCATATGTGAGAAAATTTATTGTTTATTTTGCTGTGAATGTGTGTGACCACAAATTAATTTCTCAAATTGAATAATAAAGTTTACTTGACTTGACTTGACTTGTCTTTCTCTATCTCTTTCTCTCTCCTCTTTTCTCACTCTTTTCTCTCATTATCTCGGATGACCTTCACCCCAGTTTCTATTTTTCTTGATATGTCCTAACCTTTCCTCCCCCCCTTTCTCTCTCTCTCTCTCTCTCTCCCTCTCTCTCTCTCTCTCTCTCCTCCCTCTCTCGCTCTCTCTCCTCTCTCTCCTCTCTCTCTCTCTCTTCTCTTCTCTCTCGTTGTTGCATCACCTTCCCCCCCCTCTTTTTCCCAGTTGTTATTCTTTGGTCCTTGTGTCTTTATCTCCGTCTCTCGTTCTCGAGTCCTCTTACTCCCAGCCTCTCTTTCTTGATTCCCCCCCCCCCCCCCCCCCCCCCCCCCGCATTCTTCCCCACCGCTCATTCTCTGCCTTCTCCCCCCCCCCCCCCCCCCCCTCCCCCCCCCCCCTCATCCCTCTCATACCCACCGTACCTCTTATCTTAATTACAATTTTAATAATCTTAATGGAAATGTTAGTCCAGTTATGGTATGTGTTTGTTTGCAGCCTTCCCTGAAGAAGCCTTAAAGTAAAGGCGAAAGCTTGAAGGAAATGAAGAGTTGTGGAGTGGGAATGGATGCACATATATATATATATATATATATATATATATATATAGATATATATATATATATAATTATAAACAAAGCTTGCTCTTATTGTCTCAGATTGTAGAAATAGGGGGGTGGTAAGCCTTCATATCTGCAGTGGTAGATGATTCTGCCTAACTGACAGTATGTGCTTGAGTGGGTGAATGGGAATAAATAAATGCTTCTCAAATGAACCTTCAGCAAGCTTATAGTCTGTCAGTTAGGCAAATCATCTACCACTGCAGATATGAAGGCTTACCACCCCCCTATTTCTACAATCTGAGACATAGAGCAAGCTTTGTTTATAATTCAATATTTCTTGCAGTCATTGCAACACCTAGCTGCTCTGTAAGTTGCTGGAACGGTGCTGGTACTTATCCTTGGAATTTATTGTTAAATGCTCGACCCCTTGGGGAGCAACATCTGTTAAAAAATAGGATGGTAAAAAATAGGATTTTAAAACTTCCTTTTACCATCCTATTTTTTAACAGAGATATATATATATATATATATATATATATTGAAAATAGGATAGTATAACAGGAAGTTTATGTGTGTGTGTGTGTGTGTGTGTGTGTGTGTGTGTGTGTGTGTGTGGTGTGTGTGTGTGTGTGTGTGTGTGTACATACATGCACGCACGCACAGACACCTATTATTTTCCGACATTAAGTGCAATGAATTGTGCTGCTAATTCAGGAAGACGTGGGATAAAGAGCTGCTCATCTTTAGAAAGAAAAAGAAAAGAAAAGAAAAAGGAAAAAGAAGGAAAGATGACAATGTGCACATTTGGAACTCATGACTGTTCATTAGGGGAGACAACTGAGCCGTGAGAGAAGCGATCGCCGGCAGAGAGGTGCCCTCATCATCTCCTGTCACATTCCTGACATTGCAGATCAGACTGTGGCGGCAAGCTGTTGAACGCTTTGAAGACAATACCGTCAGTGTCCCCCTAGTACCTGTCGCCATCGATTTCCCCGATGATAAGTTTACCCCCGCCCCCCCACCTCTCTCTCTCCTCTCTCTCTCGCTCATCTCTCTCTTCTCTCTCGTCGCTCGCATCGCTCGTTCCCACTTATATCTCTAATCTCTCTCTCACTCTCATTATCTCTCTCTCCATTTCTCCCTCTCTCTCTCGCTTCATCTCTCTCTCGTCTCTCATTCGCTCGCTTCGGTTCTCTCTCTCTCTCATTCTCTCCTCTCTCTCTCTTTCTCTCTTCTCTCCCTCTCTCTCCCTCTCTCTCTTGTCTCCTCTCTCCATTATCTCAATCTCTCGCTCAATATCGCATTCTCGCTCTCCTCTCCTCTCTCTATCTCTCACTCTCTCCCTCATCTCTCCTCTCCTCGTCCGTCTCTCTCCGACTCCTTCGTCTCTCTCCTCCTCTCTCGTCTCTCTCTCCTCTCTCGTTTCATTTTTCATTTTTTTTCTTTGGGGGATGGGCAGACTAGCTGGCGGGTTGGATGCCGCGGGAAGGCGAATTTGGTGTCAACAGGAAGTGTGTCATATGATTCGGCGTACTGAAAATAACAGCAAGTGTGTTTGGGCGAGGTTGTCGAGAGAATACTTCCGTCAGGAGTTTTGCTGACGTGAAGCTTCTTAAAAGGACACTGCACCCCAGCACTTCTTCATATCCTACCCTGACTGACAAGATTCAAACATTGCCATAGCTCCACACACACACACACACACACACACACACACACACCAACACACAGAGGAGAGAGGAGAGAGAGAGGAGAGAGAGAGAGAGAGACGCAACACACACGCACCACAAACAGACACACAGACCACACACACACACCACCACACACCACACACCACACACAATACACACCCAACCATCCGACACACATCCGCACACGCACTCGCACGCGCCGCGCGCGCGCGGCGCGCCACACACACACACACACACCACACACACACACCAACACACCACACACACTCACACAACACCACAACACACACACACACACAGGGCACACGCCACCCCACACACACACAACAAACTACACGGTGATCGGCGTGCGCATGGAGAGACAAGAGGCAGGAGAAGAAAGAGAGGAGAGTGGGAGAGGGAAGAAAGAAAAATTATCACCATTCAACTACTATGGGAAATAAGAATGACCAAAGAAAAGCTAAGGGGAAAACGGGCACAGACAGAGTTCCATCATCATCTACACAATCAACCGATCTGTCAGAGACTATTTATAAAGAAAACATGAGATGACAAAAGGCGTATCTTTAGAAGGCAACGGGCACTGACTTTGAAGAGCCATGGAGCTGGGAGGATGAAGAGAAAGGAGAGCGACGTGATAAAAGGAAAGGGTAAAGTGGCGGGAGACAGAGACCAGATTGAAAGAAGAGAGAGAAAACACCCTTACCCAAAAAAAAAAAAAAATGAAGAGAGAAGAAAGTGGGACGGTCAAACTGAGAACATGTAAACACTCTTTTGAACAACACCAAACATACCCAGCAGAGCTGGCAACACCTTTTTGGCAAATTAACTAATGTCGATCAGGGGCAGATCAGATTGGAAATGTCATCGAGAAGCGAACGAATAAAGTAA
>JADBJO010003799.1:208509-216009 GCA_016801955.1 Conus betulinus
TACTACTGTGAGATACTCGACGTTCTGTTCAAAGATGTTATATCTGTATGTCTCTTCCTTTTAGAATGATCTCAGGTTTCGTCTCATCTTTCGTCATCCTGCGCCTGTTGCCCATCCTTGAACGTTTATTCTGACCAAACTGACTATGCGGTTCCTGCTGCGACTATATCTATTAATGCCCTCTACAATGGTGATGATAACATCAGTATCATCATCATCATCGTCATGATCGTCGTCATCATCATTATCATCATCACCGTCGTCATCATCATCATCATCATCATTGTTCGTGTTGTTCTTGTTGTTCTTATTTATGTTATTGTTCTTCTTATCGTTGTACTTTGTTGTTGTTACTATTACTGGTATCATCTTAAATACATATTTGATAGGTATGTAGGCGTGGATGAACACGCATCTATTTACCTGTCTTCTGTCTGTATCTATTTATCTCTTCATCTATCTGCACATACAGAGAGACAGACAGACAGACAGAGACCGAAAAAGAGAAAGGAGAAGAAGAAAAGAACAGGAATATCAAGAAGAGAGAGAGAGAGGGGGGGGGGGGGGGACAGACAGAGACAGAGACACACAGACACACAGACAGACATAGATACAGACAGCTAGAGAAGAGAGAAGAAGAAGTTGAAGAATGAAAGAAGAAGAAGAAAGATGATAAAGAAGAAGAATATGAGGAAGAGAGGGGAAGTGGGAGAGAGAGAGAAGTGGGGAGAGATAAAGAGATAAGAAGAAGAGACAGACAGACAGACAGACAGACAGATGGACGGACAGACAGACAGACAGACAGACAGAGAGAAATAGAGACAGAGACACGACAGACAAATAGACAGACAGATAGGCAATCAGACAGACAGAGAGACGGACGGACAGACAAATACAAAGACAAAAACATTCAGACAAATGACAGTAGAGAAACAAAAGGTGAAGAAGCGATAATGGCAAAGCAGAGAAAAAGTAACAAACACAAGACAAGGTGCGAGCAGGAAGAAAGAAAAAAAAAAAGAAAGAAAGAAAGAAAAAGAAAGAAAGAAAGAAAAGAAAGAAAGAAAGAAAGAAAATCACACACACACACACACACACACACACACACACACACACACACACACACAAATAGAAAAGAAGTAAAGTTCACGCCGCGACACTTACGAGATGTTGATAGTGCAAATGACAGGACGCTGGGCAATAAATCTTCCTATTGTTGCCGGAGGACCGCTCGATGTTATTGTAATCGAGCACTGCAGTGTGACGAATAGAGGGGTATTGTTGAGAGACAAGAGACAGATCTTTGTCTCTGGTAGCGTGTACGAAGAACTGGGAAAAAATAAGTGTGCTGGAAAGGTCTTACCTCGTGCGTTGAAAGCCTGCATTGACTGTTACAATGAGAGAGAGAGAGAGAGAGAGAGAGAGAGAGAGAGAGAGAGAGAGATTGTCGACAACAAAGAACACGCTTCATAACGTGAGCTATCATTATCAATCGTGATTTGATCATCAACGGCCTTTATGGTAAAGATTCTGCAAATGCTGACAGATCATGCGATTTGATCAACAGTCGATGCCCCACCCCCCACACCCTCTCTCTCTCTCTCTCTCTCTCTCTCTCTCTCTCTCTCTCTCTCTCTCAGGTGTGTGTGTTGTGTGTGTGTGTGTGTGTGTGTGTGTGTGTGTGTGTGTGTTCTAAATTTTGTGTGTACTTTGTCATGTTCATTTCATCATCTGTTTTTGTACATGCTCGTTGTTGTCCAGTATATATTTCTATATGCCCCCACTCCACTCATCCTCTCTCCCCTCATTTTTTTCTTATTTCTTTTTGATATTCCATTATGACTGCATGATCTTTTTTTGTTTTTTTTGTTTTTTTGTTTTTTTTGTTTTTGTTTTTTTTTTTAGTCCTTGTTTGTTTTCATACAATATTTCATTTCACTGCACATTGTAGTCCCTACACACGACGAGGACAGGATGTAAAAAAAAGCGTATCAGTGCACATATCTTTTCTGGTAAATAAAGAATTTTTATCCTTATTCTCTCTCTCTCTCTCTCCATCTCTCTCTCTCTCTCTCTCTCTCTCTCTCTCTCTCTCTCTCTCTCTCCTTTTTTTTCCCGGTCTCATGCCGCTCATTCCGACTCTTCAATGCAAAAGCCACACCCGGATCGTCCTTTCGCATTCTCCACACAGCAGCATCCAAAAGAAGGAGCGAGCGAGCGAGTAATATGAAGCCGCCAGGAAGTAACCCGCCTGAGGAAACATGCCAAGCTGCCGAATCGTTTCTGCGGTGGTCTGCGGTACTGACTGTGATCCAACAAAGGCAGAACCACACATACAAAGCCCCCTTACGGAAGATCTTCATGGCTTAGTCGCGTATATAGCTTGGGAGAACTTCCCCACCCGTGGGGCTGAGGGCGAGGGAATGTAGTATTGTTAGTAACCAGCCTCGTAGTTCTACGACGTGACATGTATCCCATTAGGCCGAACCATAGATGCGCGCGCATAGAACTGTTGACATGGCTAAGCAGTCTGTTCTGCGACCGTTTAGTTTGGGTTGATTGTATTTATGTTATGCACACCAGCCGTATTATTTCTTTTATACTTTATAGATCTGTTCTGTGAATTCATCATCAAGGGACCCTATGGGAGTTGGGGGGGGGGGGGGGGGGGGGGGGGTAGAAGGGATGGAGAACTGGGTGGAAGGTGGTTGAGGGGGAGGGCAGACGCCATAGCGTCCATCCAACAACAACTCTAATAAAGTTGACGAGATTGCCGATTTAATACGAATTTACCATTATCGTAGATGTAGAGAGGAAATCGCAAATAAAGTGACCATTAGATCAAAGCAATGTAGAACCTTCGCTATCTGAGCATAAAAGCTAGTAGAATTAAGATTTATTTTTTTGATGATCAGTGAGAGTGCTAGTAATAAAGGTGAGTCTATGTTCGTTTGATATCAGTCGGAGAGTACATGACAAAGCCGTATTTTGTCTTAGCTTTCACACACACTGTTCCGGCGTTAAACAGGCCCAGGAAAAAAAACAAAACTTGCAGGATGGTCAGGATTTTTCACAGAGGTTGACATGAAGTGGATGAAACTTGTTAATGCAAACTTAGGTTAAGTTTATTAACGCAAATAAATCAGCAAAATAGATAAGTAATGAATACACGTGTTGTGCGTTTGCGCAGCTATGTTCAAAATATCAAGAACATGTAAAACAGAAGCTAGTGAGAGAAAAACAAAAAGGAAAACAACTACAAAATGGGTACATCAATGAAACAAGTTACGTTTTTAAGAGGAGCCAACAAAAAAAGACATATTTACTACATACAGATCGATCGATCGATAGCTAGCGAGCTAGCTAGATAGACAGATAGATGTACATGTAACGTCAGAAGAAAAATGGGGTATATATTCTGCGGTAAGGAGCATGGCTTGTAATGACGCCATTCAAGGTTTCATTTGGACACATTGTTGGTCATTACTGCATTATGAACCGCAGTTTCGAAATATGAATTCAACTGACTTTCAAAAAGCAGATCAGTTAGGTAGACACTTATTCAAAAGTGTAACATTTAGCAAGTATCGTGACTGTGAAACCAAAACTGAAACAAACTGGACTGTGCTGTTCCAGTCTTATCATTTTGACCCATAGCATACTTAATAACACTGTCTGTCTGTCTGTCTGTCTGTCTATTTGTCTGTGTGTGTGTGTGTGAGTGTGTGTGTGTGTGTGTGTGTGTGTGTGTGTGTGTGTGTGTGTGTGTGTGTCCAATAAACTGTAGCAGTGTTAGTGCCACAGACATATTCTCTGGAGAGATGGAGTCGATGGCCTATATGCTACCCTGGGGGCGGACGGGCGAAGTCAGTGTACATTATGTGAACAGTTTGATACATTTCAAATTCCATCAAAACAGTTTGATTCAGTTCACTCTGTTGCCGTGGACTTTGCACTCTATCCCCAACAACTAAGTTTGTTTATCATCATGACGACCGGAGCTTGAGTGCTCCTCAGGGACTCCCGGTGCTGAGACTGTAGCAAGACGGGCCTTCGTGTGTTTGTGTATGGAATGACCGGCGGGAGTGCTTCCACCCAGAGGTGGATCTACGTTTCTGAAATACGCTGTGGAGAATTTCTCATGTCAGATGAGAGTATTTTCCTGAAAACTGGTGTATTCTGGGAAAAAAGTTGTCAGTTCTTCGCATTTCTTTACAAACCAGTGTCGTTATTGAACCATTAAACACTTTTTTAAAACACATGTTGATGCATTTGTGACTTCATCAAATATACACCTGAACTAAAATGAAAGGGCAATACATTCATGATACTGAAAGTGACAAAAACGGTCAATAAATAATGAAATTATATAACAAACAGAATGTATATGGACCTAAAACGTACACATTAAACTAAGAGAGTGACACATCGGACAATTTGACCTTTATGTTTATTTCGTTTTGAAGTGCAAGTTTCAAATTTTAAACATTACAACCCAGCCGACCACAAATAGAATTTTCAGGTCCGACAAACTCACACAGGACAGAAAAAGGTCACGTTACAACCAGGTCAAATCATCGACACAAATCTCCTGAAAACAAAAACAAAAGCAAAGAAGCAAACAAACAATGAAAGCAATTAAATGACATGGTTAGCTAAGCTACTGACATTTCAAAAAATGTTTTGTTATAAGTGTGTGACATCTCCAGGCATTCCTCGTAATTTTTGGATCCCAGATTTGAAATGTAGTCAACTTTATGTTAATATTTGCATTATATCATTCAGTTAGTTTCTCATATTCATCTGCTTCTGAAAGGCAACAACGTTTTTTTTTTTTTTTATCCCTATTTGATATTTATCATATTCTCCTTCTTTTCTTCTTCTTCTTTTTATTCCTGTGGGAGTCACTGGGGACATCACACTGTGGAACAGTTCACCATGCTTCTTTTTTTGTTTTGTTTTTTTTGTTTTTTTTTTTTCTTTTTTTTTTTTTTTTTTTTTTTTTTTTTTGTTCACTTCGACGCGGTGACAGCCCTGATGATATGGTCGTTTGCGGTCAGATGGTTATAAGTAACGTTACCTTTACCTTACCTTACCTTAGCTTACCTCCATTTCCGTCGGCATTGTGTAAAGGCTCGGGTCTATGCAGGTTTTGACAACATTTACTCATAAATCCTGTCGTCAGATCATTTGCTTCTGAGCTTGACAGAAGTATAACTGCTACAGCATGCCTGTTGTGACACAGACACATTTATTGTTATCATTATCAACAAAAGAGTAGTAACCGGCTTTCACGTTAGCTGTGAACACACGACAAAACTTTTTTGTTACCAGATTTTTCTTTCTGTTGTCTTTTGTCGTTGTTGCCGCTATTGTCTGAAGAGGTGAGGGCGAGAAAGCGGGGGGTTATCATGAAGTTATTACGTGTTTTTGTGCGCAGTTCTCGAGAGCGCCGTTGAGACGGACACGGCGAAGAAAAAAGGAAGATGGGGAAAAGGGGACGCGCTGAGGAACCGGGGGAGGGGTAGGCGGAAGCATGGAGGGCTGGGAGTAAAGGGGGCAGGGGTGGTGTGTGTGTGTGTGTGTGTGTGTGTTTTAACACACTCAACAAAAACGACCTACAGATACTCACAAACAAGTCCGCAGAGATCCAATTCATCCATCTTTATTCGTGGAACCAAAGATCATAACGTGAAAAATTTTAGACGGGTATTTTGCCGTAGGGAGAGAGAGCAGCACAACATTCCACATATGGTGGTATATATATATATATTTTTTTTCTTCTTTTTTTTTTTTTAATTCTTATTTTTATTCATGCCTCTCTTGTCTCCCTTCTCATCAGTCAGTCAGGCCATCATCCCCCCCACCCCCTCCCCCCGTTGCTCCGCTCTTACTCCTTTCCCTTTTCTTCCCAACCTACCACACCTCGACGTAGCCGCGGCCGTAACACCGAAGAAATCCCTTCCCCATCTCAAAGAAGACAATCAAACAGGACACTAACAGATGAGCTCAGCAGGAGACCTGTCATCTCTTTGACAGAGAGAGAAGGAGAAACAGCGAGATGGAGGGGGGAAAAAATGGCGGCTTGATCCGGAACGACGCGGGCGGTGGAGTGTAAATTACGGATTGGACAAAAACAGCGGAACAAAGAGCCTTGCGGAGCGTAGGGGAGGCAGGTACAAGAGACAAGAGCTCCCCCCCCCCCCCCTTCACACACCCCCCCCCCCCCCCCCCCCCCCCCCCCCCCCCCCCCCCCCGTGTCAATTTCATGCTGGCCTGTCCCGGCGACTGACAGCTGTCAAGCGCGTGCAGCGCGTGAGAGACGCGTTAACTCGCTTCGGCAAAAGGCTGGGGTCAAGAGGTGTTCACCCCCCGCCCGATCCGGGAGCCGTTAGCGTTGATGGAAAAGCAGCGCGGGTCCTGACGGGGACTGACACGGGGAAGGGCAGACAGGCTGACAGCGGGTCCATTGGAGCAGAGCATCACTGACAGAGAGAGAGAGCAAGGTGGCTGGCCCCGGATGTCGCTTGCTGCCACGTTGTTCTCACGAGAACTACTGGAACACAGCATGGCTGGCTGTACTCTAATATCAGGGTGTTGTTCTTTTTCATGGTGCAGGGCGTTTGGTTTGGTTCTGTATGTTGTTTCTTGTGTCTGCTTTGGTTGGTTGATTGGTGGGTTGGTTGTTTGTTTTGTCTATTTTTGTTGGGTGGCTGGTGGGTTGGTGGGTTGGTTGGTTGTTTTTTTTTTGTCTGTTTTTGTTGGTGGGTTGTTTGGTTGGTGGTGGTTGGTTTTTTCTTTTGTCTGGATTTGTTGGTTGGTTGGTTGGTTGTTTCTTTTGTCTGGTTTTGTTGGTTGATTGTGTGTGTGTGTGTGTGTGTGTGGGGGGGGGGGGGGGGGGACGGGGAGGGGCGGAGGCGGAGGAAGGTTACTTGTTTTTTGTTGTTGTTGTTGTTGTTTGTTTGTTTGTTATTGTATCTGCTATTGTTGCGGCTTGTGCTGTAACTCTAATGGCTGCTGCTCATGACACTGCTACTTCTACTACCATTTCTACAACGCCACATTGCTCGACATGGGCTCTATCATAAGAACTGACTTTCTTCTCACGTTGCTCACGTTGCTGCTGCTACCGCTGCTGCTGCTGCTGCTACTGCTTAAACTACTTCTGCTGCTGCTGCTGCTACTACTACTACTACTACTACTGCTATTACTACTACTACTACTACTACTGCGGCGGCGGCGGCGGCGGCGGCAGCGGCGGCAGCGGCGGCGGCTTTTACTGCTGCTACTGCTGCAACTACTACTACTACCACCACCACTACTACTACTACTACCACTACTACTACTACTACTACTACTACTACTACTACTACTACCACTGCTGCTGTGCTGCTGCTGCTGCTGGCACCATCGCCACCACTACCAATCATTACAACTCTCCTAATCCTCTTCCTCCAACTGTTATTCCTTCATCTATGCCGCTGCTCGTCCTCCTCCGCC